>JAWPHD010006989.1:0-135984 GCA_037043455.1 Cyrtodaria siliqua
ACACCACTCACGTCTATATATCTCCTTGTTGAAGTAATTATCTAACCCAAGGTACATGTTCGCATGTAAACCTGATGCCCCTGTACTTCCATCTGAGGTGGATGCCCCTGTTTTCCCATCTATGGATGATGTCCCTGTTTTCACATCTGAGGTTGATGCCCCTGTTTTCACATCTGAGGTTGATGCCCCTGTTTTCACATCTGAGGTTGATGCCCCTGTTTTCGCATCTGAGGTTGATGCCCCAGTGCTTCCATTTGAGGTTGTCAACCCCGCACCACCCTAGAAAGAACCATATTTAAACGAAATAGATTTTTTTGTGAAGCAAAAATATGTTTGTTTTCTTAAGCAGCTCATAACAAGAGCGCTGCCTAACAGTGCATTATATGCTCGTTTGCTGAAGTTTTTATGTGAAAAGCATTTTGTAGGTCTCTGGTCAATAAAATCATGACCTTCGACCTACTGACATAAAAACCTGATAGTTGTTGTTTGACCAAGAGTACTATTTGTATTGTATTTCAAGATTGTAGGTCAAATATGGATAATAGCCGGAAAAGCATTTTCAGGATTAGTTCATAGTGACCTTGACATACTAACCATAAAATCAATAAGGGTTGTTGTTTCAACATGAATTTTATTTGTATAACGTTTCAATATTGAAGGTATACGAGTAAAAAAAATTAGAGTGTAATGCATTTTTCATGATGGGGTCATTGTGAACTTAACCTTTGACCTACTAAACCTGAAATTAATAGAAATCATTGTTTTAACACGGGTACTAAATCTGCAAAATTTCAGAAATTTATGTCTGATAGTTAGTAGTAACTGTAGGGAAAGTGCATCTGATCTCAGGATTGGCCATTGTCGTGTCAATAAGACCTAGTTGACCTACTGACCACAAAAGCAAAAGGCTTCCTCCTCTCACCAAGGGCAATGTACCTAATACATGTAGATGTTTCCAGCGTGATCATGTGGAATGTGTGTGTCTATAGGAGGTCATGGTGACCTCGATCTTTGACCTTTTTACCACCAAGGCAATAGGGCTCCTCCTCTTACCGAGGGCAATGTGCCTATACAGTTTCATGAGTAGAGGTGTTATACTCCTGGAATATACATGTCCATATGAGTTAATGTTGACCTTGACCTTTTACCCTCCGACCCCAAAAGCAATACAGCCTACAGGGCCTTGTCAGTATCTGGCTTATAGTTAATACTATTTATAAATTAATGTGAATCTATGCATAACCATATCCTAAATGACTTTCTAACATTTCAGAGTGAAAAGACTCAACAATTTTCAAGACATCTTAGTTCAACCGAGAGTTTAATAGATAAATTATGATATGACTAAATGAAATACAGAAATACAATCGCTTTACCTTCTTATCTTTATTATCCGCCGTGGTACTACAGGCCCTAATCCAATAGCTATTTACTAGTTGCAAACATGGCAGCCTTTTTTTCCCCAAAATCACACGCAAAAACGTCTAAAAAGTCTGATCTTAGAGACGAACTTAATAAACCTAAAATACAAGAAAATAGATATCAAACAAGAAGATGTGGGTGTTTTTCAAGTTATGCAACAGACAAGAAATATAAGTATAAAATTACACAGGGCAATAAGCATATTCTAAATGAAGTCTACTGAAGATAAGAGTTGTGGTTCTTGCACTCTGGCTGTGTTTTTTACTTGCACAAAGTTTCATTCGATCTGACAGCTTCAACGGTTTTTAGAGATATGCTCCGGACAAGAAAAGACTGAAAGAACAGATGAAGAGACAGAAGAACAGACGAAGAGACAGAAGAACAGACAGATGAAGCAGCGACTATATGCTCCCACAAATCTTATTTGGAGAGCATAAAATGATATCAAACACATTAAATGTTTAGGAAAATATCAATGGTGTTTTACTACCTTTTAACACCTATCAGATATGATTGATGTGTTTAATAGTGGCTGCACAGGAAAACAAATGCAAGTCTATCCATATATAGAATTCATTTATATAATTCACTTTTTTTTTTAAAGAAATGTTATATGCAATTAACTACCTATTTAAAATCATACATTTCAGAGATTTGTTTACCTGTGTATCATGAGTATGATGAGTCAAATACTCATATTTTTTCTAATTTGACTGTTATCATTTTTTATTGTTTTTCCATAGACAGACTGAAAGTTTTTTTCATTTTGATGGAAAGTGACTCTCAGTCTGGGATGAAATTGTAGATAAAACAGTCATAATGCTAAACATATTGTTTATACATTTTAAGAAGTAGGTTGATATTAAATGTGCTGCAATGAATCACAATTCATCAGAATATAAGGATTTTTTTGTGACTAAAATAAATAGCAGTTAACAACTGAAAACAAGAGGCCCAAGAGGGCCTGTGGAGGCTCTACTGGCTCTTGATAAGGTTTATGTATAAGGGGCCATAACACTTTCAAATATTGTTCAACCAGAACATGGTGAAGATATACGCAACTAGGCTTGGTACTGATTGTCCCTGACAAGTTTCGCTGAAATCCAGCAAGAGGTTCAAGAGAACTACTCTGTACAAAGTTAGTGTATTAAAACCTTTAAGGGGTCATAACTCTGCCAAAATTCATTCAACTAAAACATGGCAATGACAGGTGCAACTAGGCTTGGTACTGATCATCCCCATCAAGAGTCGTTGAAATGCAGCAAGGAGTTCAGAAGAGACTAATCTGGACAACGTTTGGCTATTAAAACCTTTAAAGGGCCATAAATCTGCCAAAAATCATTCAACCCGAATATGGCGATGATATGCACAACTAGGCTTGATACTGATCATCCTTTTCAAGTTTCGTTAAAATCCAGTCAGGGATTCAGGAGAACTAGCCCGGAAAATATGTGTGTATCAAAAACCTTTAAAGGGCCATAACTCCATCAAAAAGCTGTTAACCGGAATGCCACGATGACATGCACAACTATGTTTGCTGCTGATCAACCCTGTAAAGTTTCGTTGAAATGTGGGGAGGCGTTCAGGAGAACTAGTCCAGACAAAGTTTGTGTATTAAAACCTTTAAAGGGCTATAACTCTGCCAAAAAATCATTCAACCGGAGCACGGCAATGATTTGCACAACTAGACCTGATACTGATCACCCTTGTCAAGTTTCGTTAAAATCCAGACAGGGGTTCAGGAGAACTAGCCCGGAAAATGTTTGTGTATCAGAAACCTTTAAAGGGCCATAACTCCACCAAAAATCTGTTAACTGGAACGCGACGATGATATGCACAACTATGCTTGGTGCTGATCATCCCTGTAAAGTTTGGTTGAAATGTGAGGAGACGTTCAGGAGAACTAGTCCAAAGTTTGTGTATTAAAACCTTTAAAGGGACATAACTCCATCAAAATCATTCAACCAGAACACGGTGACGACATGTACAACTAGGCTTGGTACTGATCATTCTTGAAATGTTTCACTGAAATCGGGCCAAATGAAGGCCCTTTCTTCTTAATGAGGCCAAAATATAGCATATTTCAGAAAATCAAGGGCCATTACTTCGGTGTAAATGGTCCAATCTGGCTGGTATTGAAATTTGTTGGAGCTTTCATTGATAGTAACAATCTGGTAAAGTTTGGTAAAGATCGGATGAAAAATGAAAGCCCTATCGTATTGACGAGGCAAAATATAGCATATTTAACTAAATCAAGGGCCATAACTCTGCTGTTCTGGTCCAGTCTCATTGGTTTTCAAATTTGTCCGAGCTTTCATTTATATTAACAATCTGGTAAAGTTTGGTAAAGATCGGACGAAAAACGAAGGCCCTATCGTAATATAGCATTTTTAACTAAATCAAGGGCCATAACTCCACTGTTGCTGGTCCGATCTGGCTGGTTTTCGAACTTGTCCAAGCTTTCATTGATATTAACAATCTGGCAATGTTTAATAAAGATGGGATGAAAAATGAAGACCCTATCGCCTTAACGAGGTAAAATATAGCCTTTTTAACTAAATCAAGGGCCATAACTCCGCTGTTACTGGTCTGATCTGGCTGGTTTTCGAACTTGATCGAGCTTTCATCGCCATTAACAATCTGTAAAAGTTTGGTAAAGATCGGATGAAAAATGAAGGCCCTATCGTCTTAACGAGGCAAAATATAGCATTTTGAACTAAATCAAGGGCCATAACTCCGTTGTAACTTGTCCGATATGAATGGTTTTCTAACTTGTCCGAGCTTTCATTGATATTAACAACCTGATAAAGTTTGTTAAAGATCGGATGAACAATGAAGCCCCTATCGTCATAACGAGGCAAAATATAGCATTTTTAACTAAATCAAGGGCCGTAACTTCGTTGTTACTTGTCCGATATGGCTGGTTTTCGAACTTGTTCCAGCTTTCAACGACATTAACAATTTGATCAAGTTTGGTAAAGATCGGATGAACAATGAAGCCCACATCGTCTTAACGAGGCAAAATACAGCATTTTTAACTAAATCAAGGGCCATAACTCCGCTGCTACTAGTCCTATATGGCTGGTTTTCGAACTTGTCCGAGCTATCATTGATATTAACAATCTGTTTAAGTTTGGTAAAGATCGGATGAAAAATGAAGGCCCTATTGTCTTAACGAGGCAAGATATAGCATTTTTAACTAAATCAAGGGCCATAACTCTGCTGTTACTGGTCCGATCTGGCTGGTTTTCGAACTTGTCCGAGCTTTCATTTATATTAACAATCTGTTCAAGTTTGGTAAAGATCGGATGAAAAATGAAGGCCCTATTGTCTTAACGAGACAAAAGGCCGTTGGCCAGTAGAGCTAAAAACAACAAGATGTGCAAATATGCCAACCTGTTCCTCGCTGTGAAACATTCAGCCTGTGTTTAGCTCGAGTCAGACATAGACCAGCACGTGCCCTCCTCAGAAGCAGGAGCTGTGATGACGTTGATCTCAACATCATTCAAACATACTGTGGATAACACTGGAAGCTAAACCTTTAAGAAAATAGAGCATGTCAGTGACGCTTCAGATAAAGTGGCTTACAAAAACAAAAGTCCCTCATGATTTTTGCGGGGTTAGGCACCAAATTTTAGGTTTACTCGATGAAAGGCAACCGTTGCGACTGGAGTTCTTGGATAAAAATTTGCTTTTTCTAATAGAAATGACGTACATACAGCGTCGACGCGTATGTACGTCATTATTTACAAAATATGTCAGTCACCTCTGTGCATTCATGATTGAGAGTTTGTTTGAATGGTGTTTACCTTTTTTAGCACATGTTCGGCCATATTATGATGTTAAACTTGTTTTGGGTAGAGGCAGACCAACCCATTTTTCCTGGGTAGAACCAGTACTGTATAACTTCCACCATCCCTAAGAATCGACACTGTGGTCGAGAGGGTTAAGACGGTAGGCAGGAGGAATAGTACTGGTTCTATTCAGGAATAAGTCAGTGTGTGGTCTGGGTCTGCCTCCACCTCTGGTCTGCCTCCACCACTAAAAATAAACCGTCATGACAAATGATGCTTAACACCATTGAATCACGACCTAAGTAACCTAAATAATGCGTCGATGTTTACAAACAAATAAATGGCAACATGTTCAAAATAAAACATGCGCACTTGCCTAGACTCCTATTAGTATCAGTCTCAAGTCTGTCGATCCAAGGCCGCCAAGACAGTCACCGTCCGCTGCGCTTAGTCTTACTCTTAGACTTAATCTTACGTGCCGATAGGCAGTGACACAAAATATGTCGCGAATTCTGTACCTACCATTTCTTTGCCATGAAAACTGACACGTTCAAGTACATATACTGTGACAAGAAAGATTAATCATTACATTGCTTCTTTAATTTGCTTCCAAACAAAATAGATTTGTTTTGAAATGATCGTTGGTTGTTTTTCCGGTGAACATATAAATATACTCCCGTTAAAATATTACACGGTGCACATCACGTACACAACACTGAAATCTCTACCCAGGGTTGTCGTTCCTTGCATACACGCCTCTGGGAGATGAACCGAAGTATTGTGGTGTAGGGGTTATAGCGTCTGCCTTGCATTCGGGAGGACGTGGGTTCGAGTCCCCTGAACGCGTCATACCAAAGACTTTAAAAATGGAGTAGTCACTTGTATCCCTTGCCTGACGAGCAAATAATGGGTAGTGCTACGACTGATTGACCAGTGTCAGAATAATGTGACTGTGGGGTGAGGGTATCATGTCTACTACGGCGGGGTATTCCAGTGTGGCAGCACTATAAAGAAACCATTGAGTTCGCTGCTTCAAGTAGACATATCATCACATCAGTGAAAAAAAGTTATTTATTTATTTTTTTGGTGTTAATATCATTAATATATGTTCCCATGCTATTACGAAATCAATGTGACCGGACAGAAAAGGGTTTGTGCGGCACAGAAAAGGGCCGATTAAATGCACTAGTAAAGCTTATATTAAATAAAAGGTGATTTAAAATGATAATAAACACTTTATATATATATATATTATGTTTTACTGCTAATAGTATCATTAATATATGTATTAATATACAAAAATGCAAATTAAAGATACAGTTAGTCTTGCAATTTTCAGAGCACACAGAACAAGCGTACGTTTTACCCATTGTAATAACAAGTGAACTTTTTTTTTTAATTTAACATGTTTTTATATTACTAAAACTACACGGAATTTCTTGTTTCACTAATTAAAGTCGATATAATGTTTGTCGGCAAAAAAGAGTGATAAACAAAATCAAATCAATTTCTTTTACATGCTTGTACGCTAATTGAGAGATTCGCGATTATCCAATTAACACATCTGATGATTGACCATTAGAGGACATTAACAAATGTGTGATAATCCTAATAACCATCTCAGATGTAATGTAATTAAAGGAGGTGTGATAAACAGGTCATTCAATCAAGAATAGTAGACTAGTGTTGAATTATCAATATTAAACAGACCCTTTTCTGTACCGCTGCGTCCTTCTTAATAGCAGAATAAAACAGAATCAATGAATTATTTCAAATAAAAACTTAAAACTTTCAATATAGTGTTTATTATCAATATAAACCGTTTTGTATCAGTTTTATTCAATATAAATAATCATAATGCATTAATCGGGCCCTTTTCTGTACTGCCGTGTCCTTTTCAAAATGGCAGAAGAAAACAGATTCTCAATGATATTATTGCCAATAAAAGCTCTTTTCTTATTCTTTTTCAATATCATATTGTTTATTATCAATATAACCCATTTTGTATCAATTTTTAATCAATACAAGATTTAATAAGTTATTATTCAATATAAGGTATACTAATGCATTTAACAAGCCATTTTCTGTCCGGCGATGTCCTTTTCGCAGTAGCATGTGAACATATATTAATGATATTAACATCAAAAATATTTTTTATTTTATCTTTTTCACTGTCAATCGTGTTTATTATCACTATTAAACGTTTTAAATAACTTTTTAATCAAGACAAGTTAGAATTGTGCATTTAATCGGCCCTTTTCTGTGCCGCAAAACCCTTTTCTGTCCAGTAGCAGTAGCATGTGAACATATATTAATGATATTAACATCAAAAATATTTTTTATTTTATTTTTTTCACTGTCAATCGTATTTATTATCACTATTAAACGTTTTAAATAACTTTTTAATCAAGACAAGTTAAAATTGTGCATTTAAACGGCCCTTTTCTGTGCCGCAAAACCCTTTTCTGTCCTTTTCTATGAATTCAGCCCTTTTCTATATCTAGTCATACCGATCACATCACACAACAACACACAGATTAAAGTCCAGACATTGTTCCTATAATCGTCGGGTAGGACGCCTGTCGTAGGTGGAGGGACTATAATCCTTAGAAATACACACACTGGGAGATGGCCAATCTCTACTGTCTGCCTCTGTCAACTTCAAAGAGAGTAGGGCGAACGGTTAGGTCACATGATTATCAAAAAAGTTACGATGATATTAATAATGTGTTTATAATGAATCCTTTTGCAAAGATAAAATAAAGACTATATCACACCACAGACATATTAATAATGTTATCAGGTCTGTGATCACACTATATTCAATATTTCTATGAGTTATTGTTTAGTAATCATCTGCTATTGAGCTTCGGTTTGAAATGTTGGCGACATGTATCAGGTATATTTTCACTGACAGACGATGACAATCCCAATATGACAAACCAAAAAGATTCTGGTCTTCCGTGAATAGCTTGATAAAGGATTCATATGCAACAGCAAAGACAAGGCTAACATCCTTACGGCCACCAGTTTCATTCTGTCTTTACCCGTGAAACTGACATCCCTCCCCCATAATAAAGGTCAAAGCCCCCATCCTTCTATGAATGAAATCGTTCGTTTTGAAATTTTCTTCATTTAGCAACATAATTAACAGGCAGATTTCAAATCATTTGAACATAAAAATAATTACTAATTTCATAATATTTTTTGTTTCAGCCACAGACATATTAATTATGTTATTAAGTCTGTGTTTCAGCAGATCTGGGGAACTTTTTGGTTTGTCATATTGGCATGGATTTATATGTGTATATAAATCCATGATATTGGGATTGTCATCGTCTGTCAGTGAAAATACACATGTGGGGAAGCCTTTAGTGACAGTATATAAACAAACTCTGGGAGTTCTATTTAGATCAGTTTTAGTATTCTTTATTAAAGTTAATTTAGATTTGGATGCGTTCATAAAATATATTTGCGAGAGGATTTACTTATTATTGTGCTCATTCATAATAACAGTGAAATTAGATATTTAGACTAAACTTGAAATAGCCTACTGGAAATTAATTTAGACTAAAAGGACATTTACTGTTTTGGATTAAAGAGACACTTACTGTTTTTGATTAAAGAGATACTTGCGAATCTGAATTAAAGAAACATTGGATACTTTTATTTGGACTTCAACAATTGGATATTTTAATGAATGTATTCCGTAAGTGAATATTTTATGTAAATAAATTTGTCAGTTATAATTTTGTGTGGCTGGTTTTGCTTCCTTTCTTGTTACATTTTACTCGTAAAAGAAACTGGGGACTCGTCCGGGATAGAAACATTTTCTGTGCTTTAATAATTTATACATTGCTTTTGGCAATTTTGTACATTTTCAGTACTATAAAGAGTGAAACCAGCTACAATCAAAATGGTTTTTGAACTTGAGAGATTTGTTGCTACACCTACCCAGGAGGAGTTTGATTCACTTAAAAAAGATGAATTGCTCTTGTTTGCAAAACATTATGCGTTATCGAAATGTAAATCTTCTATGACAAAATCTGAGATTAAAACTATTTTTGGAGAGGAAGCATTAAATTTGTTAGTGGAAACGGAATTTGATGTCAAATTAAAAGAAATAGAATTAGAAAAAAATGAAGATAAAAAAAGAATACAGTTGAAAGAAAAACAAATGCAAATCGAAAATCGAAAAAAATATGAATAAAAATGAAGCAAAACAGCGGAAAGAAATTGAATTGAGAGAAATGGAAATGCAAGAAAAGGAAATGGCAATGAAAGAAAAAGAAATGGAAAGAAGAAAAAGAAAGAAGAGAATCTGAACTAGAGATGCGGAAAATATGTTTGTCAAGCAAGGCAAGTTCACCATATCCACACCCCACCCACTCAATGTTTGATGTTACAAAACATATTAGATTAGTACCGCCTTTTCAGGAAAAGGAAGTTGACAAATATTTTCTTCATTCTGAGAAAATTGGCGAGACTTTGAAATGGCCAACAGAACATTGGCCATTACTTATACAGAGTGTTTTAATTGGAAAAGCCCGTGAGGTTTACATTCAGTTAACCATAGAACAAAGTTCCTCATAACAAACTGTTAAAGAATTTAAAATAAAAGCTTATGAATTGGTTCCTGACGCATACAGGCAGAAGTTTAGAAATTGTAAGAAAGAAAGCGATCAAACACGTTGAATTTGCTCAAACCAAAGGACCAGTATTTGATAGATGGTGTGCATCCAAGAAAATTGAGCGCAATCATGGTAAGTTAAGGCAAGTTATTTTAATTGAAGAGTTCAACAAGTGTATTAACAATGATGTTAAAACCTATTTAGATGAGCAAAAGTCTGAAACTTTGGAAGGTGCTGCACGTTTGGCGGATGATTATTCGCTAACTCACAAGGTTTCTTTTGTTCAAAAATCTAGCCCTCAGTAGCATTCTTCATTTAAGGAACCCGCTCACTCGTACGACAGTACTTCTAAATCTCAGTCTAGTACTTTCAGTACTAGTACTTCTAAACATCAAGCATCTAATAAGAATACTGATAAAAAATCCTTAACTCAAATTACTTTCAATTATTGCAAAAAGAAAGGTCACCTTATTTCTGAGTGCTTTACTTTGAAAAGGAAGCAACAACAAAAAGAAGTTGTAAAACCTACTGGTCTCTCCTCTCCCAGTCTTGTGTTGGAAACAATGCAATTTTTGAGGTCAAGAAATTCCTGTCTGATCTTCATGATCTTGTCTACTCGTCGGGGGCCACTTTCCGTCACTTATGTAAACATAAACTAATTTTTCAGACAAATCTATGTATCCTGACAATTTTTACTCTATTTTCTATTAGGTTACCTCTTCCAGGAAATTTGATACCAAATAATTTTGTTTTATATAAATTATCGAAGTGGCACGTGACCTTTTTATAAATAGACTAAAACTGAGAAATCATTTTGTTTACAAGCCCAGTTTCCGTCATGTAGTTTATCGAGGGATAGATTCAACTAGGTCAAGATACTTTAAACTTTTATGAATTAGAAACTTGTTTGCAAGTCTATTCAACAATTTCATTGTAAAAATGGTATGTTTACATTAACAATGCGCCTGGTAACGTCAATGTAAAACGTTCAACGACGACAATTTACAGTAACTCTGTGTAAATCAAACAGATACAGGTTGTACGAGTTGCTTCTCTTTGGTTAAATTATATAATCACGGTATATTTTAACTGCGTCCACTGAAGAGTGATAAAAATATGACGTCATTACAGTGTTATTTTTTAAATAGTTTATTATGCGGCAGTATGCACGCGCATCCCCAACGCCATATAATGAAGTAAACACATTTTTCCTTGCAACATTAATTTAGGCAGGCACTGTAGGTAGACGTGTAATATAAACGGGTCCTGATTAAAGTACCCCGGGGAAATGTACCACCACTTTCGGTCACGTGTTTTATTAATCCGAGCCTTTGCTGACCTTACCAGACCTTTTTACGAGTTTGACATTTCATCTGGCTGTGTACATAAAAAGCCACAAAAGCCACACAAAAAATGGCGAGGTCATGATGCACACAAGTCGAGTACTATGTACATTTTATATATCGCGTGTAGGTAGTTACACGCATTTTCCCCCAGCCGTGTCAAAATTGTCTCACGAGGTGAACCGTCGATCGAGATCAGTGGGTGCGGAAATACCTGTGATGTCGCTACCGACTTCGCTTGTCACAAAATGGAGAAACTCTTACCTGTTGTGCAAGGCGTAGTAGCAGATACGTTACCTTTTTCTGAGAAGACATTCTGGTACTAATGCACTTATTCTAGGGGTAGAGTGCGGTAATTTGACTGTCCCTCTCCATAATATTTATTTTTCATCAGATTTGGTTACTGGACCTGTGGCTGTGGGAATAAGATCTTCTTTGCCATTTGAAGATGTCCATTTGTTACTAGGCAATGACCTAGCTGGAGAACCAAGTAAAAGTGACTGGAGTTGACCATGTATTCTTGTGGCAAAACTGGATAATACATACCGGATGTGTAATGACTATAGAGAAGTCAACAGTGTCACAAAAACTGATTCAATTCCACGAATTGACGACTGTATTGGCAAAATATGTTACAAAATTTGATCTCTTAAAAGGATATTGGCAAGTTCCTCTCTCAGAAAGAGCAAAAGAAACTTCAGCATTTGTATGGAGACTTCGGAAATGAAGGGTCACCAGCTTAAAGAAACCAGATATTCGCGCTGTCCTGTCGGAAACCTAGAAAGTCTCTCTCTCTCTCTCTCTCTCTCTCTCTCTCTCCGAACCTGCCTATCAATCCAGTGCTATTTAATAGAACGAAATATCAATGTATGTAGTAGGAATTATTTGCTTTCTATCCACAACAATGCTGTTTAAACAATCCAGTATTTAAACTACAAAAACATCGCATTTATTGTTTCACCTTTCATGTATTTATTTCATGTTTGCTAATTTCTCTCGATGTGTACTATATTGTTAGAAATTTTCCATTTGACGGAATGTACTTTTATTTACACGCTCTTGTCAAGTGGTGTGCTGTAGACAGGATGCTAGTGTGGATGTGTACACATACAATTAAGCTAACCAGTGAACCTTGCTTACTGACCGTTCCTATACCCTGTATAACCCCAAAATACTATATCTTAATAAGGGTTCTGATTTCATTCACCGTGCCAAGTATTTTCGAGATAATCATGTAGTTAATTTTATTCCTAAATATTTCCTAAGTCCTTTCATAAAAATAATTACAAATAGTATTTTCAACTACAAGAAAATAGTTTATGACCTTGACATAATAAGTAACACCCCTATGGAATGTGAGAGTAATACATCAACAGTTTGCTATCATGTCATCACTGGTAATTTTGATTTTAGATATTGTAGATCAACGTATTCGGCATCTGTTTTCTAAAGGTTCAAAGTATAGATTACCTTCAATTATGATTTTAATGCTTGTCGTGCCAAGAAAGCCACATCCATTGAGTATTTTAGTATAAAATGGTGACGTAGAGACCATGCGGACTCTTTCTACTTGGTAACAATCAATCCTTAAAATTATAGATACACGTATTATCCTTTATAATGCTAACCACTATTTACTTCCTCAGAGACCTAGGTTTTCGTTTCGTAATTTAAAATCGGGATCTCAAGAATTTCTTAATACATTTGTTTTTGTTCCTGCTGATAAAGCAGCTAATAATGTAATTATTGTTTGACGCCTACATTACGTCAATGTTTTATCTCTGGAACACGGTAGCACTAATTCGATTACTCCAGTTCAATCTGCCGAGGATGATGTCGTTTCTGTCAACTATGTACTGCTTCCTAAATTACATAAAAAGCCGCATGAAGCCCGCTTTATTTCGAATTCTAGTGCCTGGACACACCATAAACATCTCCAAACGTTTAACTTCTTGTCTTACTGCTGCTAAAGATCACGTTAAACAATATTGTGCTAAAGCTTATAAAAACTCTGGGATTAATTTATTTTGGTCTATTAAGAATTTAGGATACGTTCTTGATAAAAAATGGCAATAAACGTCAAGTTTCATCTATAAGTACTTATGACTTCTCTACACTATATACAACCATACCACATTACCTTTTCAAAGACAATATTCAAAAACTTTCGCTAGAGAAAAACTACATTTTTTGCCTGTAACAATATAAAAGCGTTTTTTTTTTTTACTAACGGCAGTTTAGACAATAACACTATGTGGACTTGCCAAGAAGATTCTGAAGCACTTATTTTCCAATTAGATAATGTTTTCGTCAGGTATGGTACTACCGTTTATATAGACAAATTGTTGGTATCCCTATGGGTACGAACTGTGCACCTCTTGTCGCAGATTTGCTATGAAAGAGATTTCATGTTTAGTCTTTCATCCGATACTCAGGCAGATGTAACTGAAGTCTTTAATTACACCTCTCGGTATTTGGATGACATATTGAACATTGACAATCCTTTCTTTTCCACTGTGGTTAATAATATCTATCCTAAGAAACTTTAACTCATCAAATCTAACATTTCTGATATAGTCGCTTCTTTTCATGATTTATATCTCTCTATTGAAAATGGCGAAATAATTGGTAAACTCTATGACAAGAGAGATGCTTTTAATTTTGATATTGTTAATTGTCCCCATTTACAGTTTGTTCTCTTGTTGCTCTGGCTTTTGCCAAGTCATTGCGTACTTACTTCATGGCTCTGTAGGCTTTTTGTTTTATATTATATATACATGATATATCATTTATGTGTTTTAATTATATTGCCTATTAATGCTGCCTTGTTTATGAAATATTATAACCTGGCGGGGATATCCTTATTTACACTGTCCCGTTTATTGGGATGACAATATGGTAAGAGTGAGGTTTGGTGCACCCTAGAACCTGGTTGAACCGCCCCCCCCCCCCCCCCCCCCCCCAAGCGACCTTTTTTTTACACTGACCGTTCCACGGCGGTAGCCCTATTGTCAACGCTTTATGTTTGTGATGTCATATCTTGCTTTTATTCATCTTTATACAGTTTAGACAATATTTCCGTCAGGTATGGAACGACCGTTTATAAACAAATTGTTGGTATCCCTATGGGTACAAACTGTGCACCCCTTGTCGCAGATTTGTTTTTATATTGCTATGAAAAAGATTTCATGTTGAGTTTTTCACCAGATACCCCGGAAGATGTTATTGAGGCTTTTAGTGACACCTCTCGGTATCTGGATGACATATTAAACATTGACAACCCTTTCTTTTCTACTATGGTTAATAATATATATCCTAAAGAATTTCAACTTGACAAAGCTAATATTTCTGATACTAACGCTTCTTTTCTTGATTTACATCTCTCCATTGAAAATGGGGAAATAATTAGCAAAATATATGACAAGAGAGATGGTTTTAATTTTGATATTGTTAATTATCCCCACTTAGATGGGGATGTTCCCCGAGCAACTTCTTATGGGGTCTATGTGTCTCAACTTATTGGTTTTTGTATAGATTGTACTCGAGTTGAGGACTTTAATATTCGTAATCCTTGTATAACTAAAAAGCTACTCCATCAGGGTTACCGTTACCATCAACTTGGTAAAACCTCTGCAAAATGTTATTATCGCAACCCTGATCTTCTTATATATATAATATAAAAGTACTTTAAAAATCTCTTTTGCGACAAGGACTATCACAACCCGACTTCTATGGTGACGTGATTTACAAACTTCGTAAGATCACTTTCATACTATCTCTGTTAAACTTGTTAAAAGGTTTATCAAAAGAGGTTATCATTTTGCAACGCACTGCTTGCTTGGTGGTGGACCCATTTACAGTTCGCCACTATGCTTTCCTCTTTGATTGTGCGATGACCGGACAGGCTGTGGACATTATGATGACGTCTACCTAAAGGCCAAAAGGACGCTGACGTTTGATGTTTGTCTGCAGTCTTGTCTTGTCGTGCCCTCAATGGTTTATTCTCTTGTTGCTCTTGCTTCTGCCAAATCAATGAGTACCTTCTTTGTGGCTTTCTAGGCTATTGTTTTTTTATATTTATATATACACGAGCATCTTTGTTTTTACTTATATTGTCTATTAATGCTGGTTTTTTGGTTAGAGAATAGTTCATGGCGGGGATTTCTTTATTTACACTGTCCCGTTTTATTGGGTTGACAGTAGGGTAAGTGTGAGTATTGGTGCACCCTAGAACCTGGTTTAACCCCCAGAGGCCTTTTTTTCCACTGACCGTTCAAAGGCGGTAGCCTATTGTCAACCCTTTTGTGTTTGTGATGTCTTATTTGGTCTTTTATTCATCTTTAAATGTGTTCTTTGTTTCTGTGTGTGTTTGTGGTTGACTGTCGTCCTTGAATGCTGCTTTTCCTGTTCAGATCAGACTACATTCTGCGTCCCGAGTCGGAGCGGCGTTGTTCCTTCGGACTAGAATGCCGGTATGGTCGCTGTGAAATGTCGTCTGATACTTCAAGTTCATGTCAGTGTGATCCTGGATCCTCTGGTTTATTGTGCCAATATTTATGTTGCTTGGATTTATGGGGACTATGGCGAATGTTACCATGACAGCACAGACGGGTGTTACCATGACAGCACAGACGGGGTCTTCTGCAACTGTATGCAACACCATACTGGTGAAGTTTGTGAATTATTAAGTGAGTAAAATGTAATAACGCTATGTTTTGTTTTGTTTTATTTTCATGTTCATTTAATAAGTACTTCTTTTCTTAGTATTAGGTAAATGTGTTGTTATATACATTTATAATAATAGTGTGTAGCAAGATGGACCAAGTGGAGACAACTCACCAAGGGAGAATCAAGAATAAATAAATTTACAAATTTTATTTACAACAAGATGAATATATATACAAATGAATACAAATGACAAAGTAGAAATATCAACGTTTTAACTCATTTATAAATTGAAGTTCATACACGTTAGATTAAACTGTTCGGTTTTAACCAGACTGAATATCTGATATCTGTATTTATGATATATGTATGCTATATCACACGCTATTTTATCTCTAAACGCTATATCTAGCTTCAAATATATATCTAGCTGAGTCCTTCCGGTACAGTTCCCGGCACTAATGCTTCACTTCCGCGTTATATTGCAATCCCCTCATTAGCGGTTGCTATTCGTCCCGGTACTACACATACTTCCGGTGTCGCAATTCACACGCGACGCCTACTCGCACGATCATTTCCGGCGATGGCCAAAGTCCCGGTATTACACATCCGGTGACGTTATCTGCGTAGCTATCTGCGTAACCAGGCCCTCTTGCCTAGCGTCTCCGTGGCTACTGTCTGGTCTGTCGCCCAAATAGCGAATGCTGTCGTTCCCGTGTCCTATGACGCGTTCCCAACCTACGACCCCGTAGATCACGCTCCCGACAATACGCTCTACATGCTCTACGCTCCTAGCGTATACGGCTACAAAATATATACCCAGTCTTACAATGTTATCACAACATGTATTTTATAATAGCACTAAGGTATCACCATACCTCATAACTGATTGCAAAGCAATCTTTATTCAGAATGAATAAACCCGAATTTTTAACCTTCTTCGAATAGACATTATGCTAAACTTTAACAAAACGTGTAAAACAATTACCGATGTAATTTATCGACTATGAAATCTCACATTTCTAGATGTAACGCAAAACTTACAACATAATAATTCAACCATAGACTCAATGAATAATTGGTTTTACATCCCGTTAACACATTATAGGCTATAATGGTACAGCGACCTCAGAGTGATTGAATAATAATGACAATATGAAAACCAACCTCAGAGAGATTTATACTGCACAATAAACAATAACCGTTTATGCAATAACGTAATGACAGTTAGAAACCTCCGTAGAAAAAGTACATACAATCTGAATCGCGTATTCCATTTACTATCTGCAGAACAAGTGGCATTATCAGTAATGAAACTATATGCCCCAATATTCTTATCAGACAATAAGTTTTAGTTGTGGCGTTTGAAAACGTACAAGAATTAAAGACAATATCCTGCTAACTATATATGGCTTTTACCGGCAGATATTTACTTCAGAACAATTTAAATATGACAATAATTTACAACAAATAAAATAGATTTGACTTAGCCCTTGCCGTTATGGTACTGGTCACTAACTACTCTGGATAATGGCTTGCGATCCTGTGACAAGTTCTTATGATTTCGACACCCATATATACAGTCCTTACACGGATACCTGGTGGAACACGCCATCCATGCAAATGTCGTGTTATTCAGGCTTCTCGGACTGCACGTAGTGTCGTAATTTTGAACTCTATCATATATAAGAAATTCTATACATTTATTAGGCTCGCACTGGTAAATACTGGCACATTTACTCATAATACACAGCTTGTAAAATCATAACTTTCTTAATAGTTGATGGATTTTGATGAAATAAACCCCAAAACAACTTATTCTTTATCAATAGAATGAATCTAGTAAAATATCATTTATTAGAAATAGGCATCGATTAAAAGTGATGCGCTTGGCAAAAATCTACCAAAATTCCTATGAATAATAAGGGGAAATAAGGCCCCGACAAACACAGTTAAAAACTCTAAGTAAATATGCACTCATTTTGTTACAACACGTCACCCCCTAAGAAAAAGTGGTTACACTACTTCTAACTACAAAATGAACCATTTATATACAACATTACAATAGCACTATTTACACTAACTTTACTAGCTTCCTCTACTAGCCTACATTTATCCACAGCACCCTCAACTATGACCTACATTACTAATAACTATATGTCCTTAGGTACAGTAAAGCTGAATCACTATCTCCTGTCCTCTCTACCAAAATATCTAAGTTTCTATCCTACTCAAATAATATCCCCCTACACTGTCTACTCCTGGACTATCCTCACTACGGCTTCCATGACCTCGTTTAATAACCGTACTAAGTCTAAAAACATCACTCCTTCTACTTCGAATAGACTCTAAACCATCTTTCTTACCAAATGCCTGAATTGCTAACCGCCATCTGTCAGACTTCCTAAACTTCTCTTTTAATCGGTTTAGTCAAGTTTCATCAATAAGCACGCATGACTTCTCTACACTATACACAACCTTACCACATCACCTTATTAAAGACAAGCTAATTTCTCTTATTCAAAAAACATTCGCTAGAGAAAATACTACATTTTTGGCATGTAATAATATTAAAGCGTTTTTTACTAACGGCAGTTTAGACAATTATACTATGTGGACTTGCTTTGAAGTTTGTGAAGCACTCATCTTCCTATTAGATTAATATTTTCGTCGGGCATTGTACCACCGTTTATAGACAAATTGTTGGTATCCCTATGGGTACGAACTGTGCACCACTTTTCGCAGATTTGTTTTTATTTTGCTATGAAAGGGATTTCATGTTGCGTCTTTCACCAGATTTTAATGACACCTTTCGGTATCTGGATGACATACTGAACATTGACAACCCTTTCTTTCCAACTATGGTTGATAATATTTATCCTAAAGAACTTCAGCTTAATAAAGCTAATATATCTGATAATAACGTTTCTTTTCTTGATTTAGATCTCTCGATTGAAAATGGTGAAATAATTAGCAAAATCTATGACAAGAGAGATGATTTTAATTTTGACATTGTTAATTACCCCCACTTGGATGGGGATGTTCCCCGAGCAACTTCTTATGGGGTGTATGTGTCCCAACTTATTCGTTTCTCAAGAGCTTGCACTCGAGTTGAGGACTTTAATATTCGTAATCTTTGTATAACTAAAAAGCTACTCAATCAGGGTTACCGTTACCATTAACTTCGTAAAACCTTTGCAAAATTGTATTATCGTAACTCTGATCTTCTTTCCAAATATAAAAGTAATTTAAGGACTCTTCTGCGACAAGGACTATCACAACCTGACTTCTATGGGGATGTGATTTATAAACTGATCACTTTCATACTATCTTTGTTAAACTTGTTAAAAAGTTTATCAAAATAGGTTATGGCCCTATCATTTTGCAACGTACTTCATGCTTGATGGTGGACCCTTTTACAGTTCGCCACTATGCTTTCAACTTTAATTGTACGATGACCGGACAGGCTGAGGACCCTATGATGACGCCTACCTAAAGCCCATTAGGACGGTGGCGTTTGATGTTTGTCTATGGTCTTTTTTGTCGTGCCCTTAATGGTTTATTCTCTTATTGCTCTGGCTTCTGCCAAGTCATTGAATACCTTCATTGTGGCTTTCTAGGCTATTGTTTTTTTTGTATTATATTTACACGAGCATATTTGTGTTTTACTTATATTGCCTATTGATGCTGCCTTGTTGGTTAGAGATTAGATCATGGCGGGGATTTCTTTATTTACACTGTCCTGTTTAATGGGATGACAGTAGGGTAAGTGTGAGGTTTGGTGCAGCCTAGAACCGGTTTAACCCCCCCCCCCCCCCCCCCCCCCCCCCCAGTGGCCTACTTTGCCACTGACTGTTCCAAGGCGGTAGCCCTATTGTCAACCCTTTTGTGTTTGTGATGTCGTTTACTTTTATTATTACTTTTGCCTTCTTGTTTGTCTGTTTGCATGTTTGTTTCTGTGTTTTGTGGTTGACTGTCCTCCTTGAATGCTACTTTCCCTGTCCGATCTTTTTATATTTCTTTTTACCCCACCTAACGTTTTTACGCAAATATTAACTAACCTACAGCTGTCTAATAACTGTCCCTGAAATCTAGAATCACACCAAACAATGACTCCCAACCAGCTAATTTCTGGCCTCATGACTGACCTGCATAATCCTATAACAACCATCTCAACCATAAAAAACATAAATACTACCAACACCTTTTGCAATGTACCCCTACTAGTTTTATCACTCCGCGTGAAATCACCAGTTACCTTCTCTGGTACCGCCTTGATCTTTTGGTTAACACTAACATCCTTCTGAACCATCGTATCCGTCGCTACATCTGTATCCCTTAGTCCACTATCTATTGACTGTACTGCATCCCGACTTACTAACAACTGGATCTCTGCTCCACTGCTAAATGAACTATCGCTTATGCTGTCTAGATCCTTTCTAACCATTACTGAATCACCATTTTTTATGCTTACCTCTGGTCCTAACCGCTTTACCTCTCCTACATCAACTATCTTAACAGGTTCCTCTATTAATGGCTTTCTTTCTATCGCCAAAGTACTAACTTTGTCACTGTTCTGCCACAACTACTACAAGACCTGCAAAATCTAGTTACTTCTGAATTTACACCTGGCCAATAAAACTGAGATAATACTTTATCACAACTTCTCCGAATACCTAAATGTCCACCTTTTAACGACTCGTGTGCCATCTTAATAACCTTTTCTCGACACTTCTTTGGAACTACCACCTGGTATTCTGTGTTCTGGTCCGTACTCATATTTACGGTATAGTAACTGATTTTTATATACACGTCTTACCTCCCCCCTCCCCCCCCACCCCCCCAACCCCACCTTACACATCCTGACTTGACCATCGTCAGCTTCCTCTCTCGTGCTGTCCAACGTGACGTCCTGTTTCTGCAACTCAATGAACTCTGACCTTGTTACATATATATCTAAAATCTTACCTTGAACGTTTAACTTCCGATGTGGCTTCGTCTCTTGCTTCTTCTGTGCTCTAGTCCGTACTGCATTCACAACATCTTCTGGTCCTGGGTAACTCGCCCCTGGAATATTACCTATAACCAAATCAAACACCGGTGATTCGATACATAACGCCTCCGTTTTACCCTTGGAATACGGCGTTTGTACGTCTACTAAAGCTACAGGAAAGTAATATTCCAACCCATCAATATACTTACAACATCTCTTACCTGTAAATATTGGTCATCTTGAACTAAATTTGTTCGTACCACTGCGCAAGTTGTTCCCGTATCTCTCATGACCTTGACCTTCGTTCCATTGACCCTACCTTCATTCGTCGGACAATTGCTTGCCATACATGCTCCCAACTGCTCCAGACTATCACTGCATACCAATACACAACTCGAACTTTCTGTCCTCTGCATCCATCCGCGACCACGACCTCTGTTCCTGCCACGTCCTCTAAAGAAATTGTTACCTCTATCATTCTTGCAGAATGTAGTCGTATTTTCAATACCCGCATTTGCAACTGCATTTCTCTTTTCATCTTCGACTGCTGCAACCCGATGCTTACCGTCTCTCTTCCTGCAATCAACTGACCTATGGTTTCCACCACAAAAGTTACATTTCCAATAAGAATACGAATTATCACTTACTCTTCGTGATGGATTTTGATGAAACAAACGCCAAAACAACTTATTCTTTATCAATATAATGAATCTAGTAAAAGATCATTATTAGAAATAAAATTATTCGATTAAAAGTGATGCGCTTGGCAAAAATCTACCAAAATTCCTATGAAAAATCAGGGGAAATGAGGCCCCGACAAACACAGTTAAAAACTCTAAGTAAATATGCACTCATTTTGTTACATAGTGTGCGTATATATTGTATGGGTTAAAACAGAATATAAACGCATGTGGTAGATCTACTCTCAATATTAAAACAGTAAATACTTTTTACATATTCTCTATCTCATCTTTCTAATACACATCAATGATATCGTTTCGGGTATTGATTCCAACATTCGTTTGTCTGCCGATAGGGCAAGTCTATATATAATTGTTGATCTCTAAAATGTTGCTGCAGATATTCTAAATTCTGGACGGTAATTTCACAGAGACGATTTTGTGCTCGTGACGTGGCGTGGCGATAACGATAACGTTGACGTTGTTTTTAACCTATTGTTCCTATTTTGCATTATTGCGACGATGTTACTATATTTCGATTGTTATTCCGTTTTGCATTACATGGAGATTTTATGTCACAGCCTTAGCAGTAGGAACGCCAGCCCTATGGCGTAGGAATATTTATCAAACAAGGTCACGTGATAAAATCGATAACAAAATGACATTGAGTGACTTCGATCACGAACCATAGTAGCCGTAGTTTAACTATGGTCATATCGAACACGCAATGGTTTAACCAAAATGACGTCATCAGTCTACTATAGTTCAACCCACGGCAAGGGGATGGTTGCTCTGGTTCAAACATGGCGGACAAAAATAAACTTTCACAAATTTGAAACTAACTTTGTTGTATCTTCGGCATTTATGGACATTTGACTTGAGTTATAAATGTGTTATTTGTATGTAGTCAGTTACTCGATACATATATACAGTTGCAACAACAATTAACCGTTTTACAGCGAATTATTTGAGAAATTGCGTTGCCGGTGTCAAGGTAAAAAACGTACGGTTCAAATGCACCATGTATAATCGGCATAGTCTAAAACCTGGGATGGAATGGAATTGGAAGAGAATGAGCCTTTGATTCCAATCGCTTTGCATTCCATTCTAAAGTTTTAGTCTGTGACACATGTACTGAGTATAGGATAAAATATGGAATGAACCTGGACGAAAATTGGAATGAAAAAAAAGTGAAATATGCTTATTTTACCATATAAGGCTATCAGGAAAGCATGGGAACACAATGTCATATATCTGACATGTTCTAACCTATTGGTATTATAATCTCTAGCCACACACACACAGACTGGCACACGCAGACTATCACAAACACACACGCGCGCGCACACACACATAAACATTGACATAATTATGTACATGGCAGACACATGTACGCAAACTAACAAAGACAGTGCACAATATCATAGCATTGTAGTGTAGTAGGACTCAATTGGGGTGTATGTAAATAGATATGTTTGTAAGCGCGTTACTACTGTCTCGCCGCAGAGCGATAGCGGTAGGTATCGCTTCACATGCAATCGTTCTGAGTTCAAACCCCGCTGAGTGTACTAGTTTTTCCTCGTCCGTTTACAGTAGTATGGTCGGTGGAATTGCCTTTGATGAATGCATAGCATTAAATCTTTTAATTCCATACGGACAAAGGGCGGAGCTTTACCATACTATAACGTCCGATAAATTAATGGAAGTTAGAGTAAGGACAGCACCATACTACACAAAAATAAATAGAGTCTGTCACAGCTTGTTAGTGCCTAACCAAGTTCTTTTTCTATGTTTAGCGTCATTGGGCTGGTAAGTTTTTGAATGTCTGGGCCAAAAGTTTTTGAATGTCTGGGCCAAAAAATCAAAACATTTTTGACATTCATATGGAAACCATCAGAAACGTATTTCCACGTCGACGACAATGCAAAACAAGTTATAAAATGACTAGGGAAATGAACAACTTGATCAACTACATCAATTCCTTATAGGAATAAACAAAATTCTCACTACATGAGTATCATTATAACTTGTTTTGTTATTTTTGACAGCGCATACTAGGTTTATTTGCATGCTTATATAACTAGTAGTATATCGAAAATATGGAATGGTGTTATTCCACTCACACACCGTAAGTTATGTGATAAAATCTGAATATCCCTGTTGATCCTTTGTAAACGTATATACTATTATATCCCATAAATATACACAAACTCCAACTTGAGTATCTGTTGATCCTTGGCACACTATAAACTTCAATATAAAATATATGATTGTCAAAAATACACTTACTATTGATGCAAACATGAATAAACGTCCTTTTTTGTGTGTGTTGTCTTTTTCATTGTCTATTAGGCGATGACATTACCGTCTCAGGCACGTACCTGGGTCCAAATTTGAGTTACGCGCCTCCGCTAGAGGGGTTTGTGGGCATGCTCCCCCGTGATTTTTTTCCTGCCAGACGATCATAGTTGAATTTTTGCGTATATTACATAGCAATTTTAAGCTTATTTTGACTGCTATTGACTGCTATTGACATACACATTGAAATCAGAAGACAAAATTAAATCAGGTACGGCATATGGAACTTTAATACAACTCACCCCTCCCACCCCATCCCCTTCAGTTTTTATTACGTTTTTCGCATTTTTTTTCCCGATTTGTATTTTTTCGGACATTGACAAATAATTGTACGCACGTGCGTACGTGCTTAAGCCCAGCTACGCGCCTGCTCTCTTAAAATATAATTGGTACGAATAAACTGTAATCTTATATCCGAAAGTTGATACGCGGATCCAGGATTTTACCTCGAGGGGGAGCAAAAGTTTTCACAGTAACAAGAAAACTACAACACACGTTTCTTTTCGATTTGTTTCAGGATGGTGTATCTAGGGGTGTCCAGGGGGAGGTCCAGAGGCGGTCAAAACTTTACAAACATTAATATTTTATGTAATTTATAAAATCTCAGTCCGGCCCTTCGCACGGGCTTCCCTCTGGATCCGCTAGTGATCCACTCTGAATTTATACTCCAACCTGGATCCGCTAGTGATCCACTCTGAATTTATACTCCAACCTGGATCCGCTAGTGATCCACTCTGAATTTATACTCCAACCTGGATCCGCTAGTGATCCACTCTGAGTCTATACTCCATTCTGGATCTGCTAGTGATATACACCACCCACACACATAACAATAAAATATGTCTTTACTTCTGAATTCCGAATTCCGCATTCCGCACTCCTGATTCCGAATTCCGCATACAATAATAATGTTTTGTTTTTTTCATGTTTGCACTAATACTAAATAAGAGTATTTTTGAGAATCTTATATTTTATATTGAAGTTTATAGTGTGTCTACAAAGAATTAACAGATACTAACCCCATGTGGTTGCCGGGTAGAATACAACCACTGCAAATCCCGCTAGAGGCAGAGGGGTAGGACCCCTCTTCGTTTCATTTTGTCATTTTTTATTATGCTCATTCAAGGTCTTCATCATGGGTACCTTCATCATGACACCGCGTATGCAAACGTGGAAACGTGGCTCCATCGTAAATGGAGTGTTTACTATTTACTATATAATTTGCACCAACTCTGCAGTTCTGCAGATTAGAAGGTTCGAGGCCCATTCTCCATATGTTATCTTGATGTAAATGGAGGATGAGCCTGGCATGTTCATCCCTGTTAGGCGCCATATAACCTTTCATGTGTTGGTGCGCCCTAAAAACCCAATTCAATTAACAGATACTCGAGTAGGAGTTTGTGTATATTTATAGGGTATAAGAGTAGGAGTTTGTGTATATTTATACGGTATAACAGTATATACGTTTATGGTGTATTTATACAAAGGATACACGGATACTCAGGTTATAGGGAATATAATTTAAAATATGTGGTTTCTATAAAAAATACGTTTCTATAAAAATACAACAATCGTGGTCACTGGCAGTATTCATAGACTTTTATATTACATGATTATTAAATACAAAATGTTAGATGTAATTGCATCTTTAACAGGAACACTGTGATTTCACAACACACACACAATAGTCATGCACATGCACGCATGAATTATTATTATTATTATTATGGTCTAATTCTAGCAAACAATAAACAATAGCTCTTTTTCTTATCATTTTGACAGGTCATTTATGCCTATAAACTATATTATTAATATTATTATCTTACTACCTACTTCTAAATGCGGAATTCGGAATGCGGAATTCCGAAAGCAGAATTCGAAATGCGGAATTCGGAACTGGGAATGCGGAATTGGGAATGCGGAATGCGGAAGTCAAGAAATAGAAGTGAAATAAATGTGAGCCAAATGGGCCATCGTAGTTTTTTTCCTCTCGACTTTTCGTTTCTTTTTTCTAGCCCGGAAGCTCAGTTTCGAGAAAGAAACGTTGTTTTTCTCAGTATATTTGTTTTAAAGTATGACTGCATCAGCCGGAGGAGAAATGTTTATTTACAGTATAATTTTTATTTGTTATGCAGGATGACTCTTTCAACCAGAGGAGAAATGTTTGTTTTCATTAGATGTGTTATGTAGGATGACCCGCTAAAGATAGAAAAAACTCGGTATGGCCTTATTTAAAAACCTCGATGGGCTTAGCCAATCTCGTTGTTGTATGAAAGTCAGTTGGTAACCAACTCGCTGAGACTAGACTCTTTATATCGTATATTTGTTCATGTGCCAGTATTTATTCTAGTTTTAATTGTTAATTTTGGATTGACATATATCTATATGATAAAGTAAACACATTCCAGGTTTTACCTTATGCCGCGTGAAACTATGGTTTAACTAGAGTAAGTTCGCATTACTCCTTTACTAGACATGCGCAGATCAACGACCATAGTTAAACTATAGTTAGTGATCGAAGTCCCTCATTATCGGGAAAATTGTCACTGGTCAGATTTCTTCACCTCTTATTTATAAACTGTGATTATAACAAAACACCATCACAGATCGTTGTTAAAGTAATAATATTCACAAACTACATTGGTCGAACATAATTGGTGTACACTTCGTGTAATTCCCATTAATAGTTAAAGGTATTTTTCAAAGGGATGAATTTAGGTTGTTTTAAGGTTTAAATTGCCAAAAATGCGCTTTTAAATCAAAATCGATTTATTTTGTCATTTTAGAAGCGAGAATAAAAACAAATGCATGTACGCATAGATAAATCTTTCCTCTGTCCATATGCACATTTTTAATGAAATCGGAGACAAGTACTTTTTTTCCCCCAAAATTAACTAACACGACCCACGGACTCAAAGACGGCATAATGCATATACATTTACAGACGCGACCGGGTACACAATAAATGAAATAATTCCATTATTTCAATACATATATTTCAAATGTATGTATACATGCATTCCAGATTAAATTTCTGATCTATACATGCTTTTGGTTTATGCCGGAGTGCTCAGAATAGGTTTTAACAAACAAAATTGTAACGGTACGTCGGGAAAGGAAATGAGGATTGTGAAAATATATGTTGCAGTGCTAATTTTCTGAATCCGAAAAAAATGCAAACAAATTAAGTTTTAACAGCGAGAATGAATTTTTTTTCACGAAAGTGTTCATTGACATGTCTACTATTAAAACCCAAAATTTAAAGTCAATCAGAAAAAAGTACTTTTTTCCCCCCAAAATTAACAAAGTACACCGTGTTCGCTAAAATATGAACAATCGTCTTTCGAAGTTAATGTACACGCGGGATATAAAACCATGAAATTGTGAAATCCTTTTTAAGAGATATATTGATTTCAACATTGTTCTGTATTTAATAAATTATTAGAGTAGAATGTTCACCGTTTTTCTCAAGGACACCATTACGGTAGTATCCCTGCAACCCCGCCCCTCATTCCACCCCCACCACCGTCCATACCGTATTGATTAAGTTGTATATAGCTGCTAATGCGCAGTTTTAATCAAATTTGATTTATTTCATCATTTTAGAAGCAAGAGAAAAAAACAAAAGCATGTACGCGTAAATACATCTTTCCTCTGTAGATATGTAAAATATAAAAAAAATCGGAGGCAAGTACTTTTTTCCCCCGAAAATTAACAAAGTACACCGTAATCGTTTAAATACGCCGAATCGACGTTCCAAATCGATGTTCGCACGGAATAAAATTGTGGAATTATGAATTCATTTATAAAGATAAATCGATTTCAGCATTGTTCAGTAGTTGTTATATTATTGATGTAGTATGTTAACAGTATTTATGAGAGCAACATTACGGTAGTATCCCTCCAACCCCGTGGGTTTCCCCCCTCCAACCCGTACACACAATACGTTGTGTATTGCTGAGAATGCGCCTTTTATTCAAATCGATTTATTTCGTCATTTTAGAAGCGAGCATAATAACAAAATCATATAGATACATCTCTCCTCTGTATATATGTAGAATTTCAATAAACGGAGACAAGTACTAATTAAGTAACAGGACCGTCCGACCCAAAGACGGCAACATTCATATTCATTAAGGAAAGACGACCGCTGCAGAAAACAATTAAATAATTTCGTTATGTAAACACATATATTTAAAATGTATGTGTTCATGTATTTTACACTAATTTTTTTTATCTATACATGCTTTGGGTTTATGTCAGAGTGGCCAATTTATTTTAACAAACAATGTTGCAACGGTATATCGGAAAATGAAATCATGATGGCGGCAACATACGTTGCAGAGTTAATTTTCGAAATCAGAAAAAGCAATAAACTAATATCAGTTTAACAGGCAGAAAGAAGTAAATTCTTTTAACTGTTCGTTTAAAACTGAGGGGGCGACTCGAGTTTTAAAGAAAGCAAGATTGGCATGTGTCCCTTTAACCAAGTAAATAAATGACTGACGAGTAACATACATGCTACTGTCGGTAACAAACATGATTATGTGTAGACTCAAGATTTCATAACATAAACGTGGACATGACATTGTGTCAATGGAGCACTTGCCAGATTTGTGGTGTTGTGAAACACTGTACGCGTGAATCCAAAAAGTGCGGGTCGTTTATATTTATAGGGCATATATAGTTATATATATATATTTATATATATTATTCTTTTATATTTATATGGTCCCAGAACGCAGTCATACTCACTACTATATTGAAAGTAAATACTGAATATACATGTGCGGTGCGTTACGATTTGTAGTATTTGAAAACAGACATATTAAACATTTCCCTGAACATATATACTATATTCATAGAAGTATTATTTCCTGGAAAAAAAAATACATGTTTGTTTTCAGCAGTTGAAATCTACTATATTCTGCGAATATTGCTACTTTGAAAATTTGAATACGTCTGTTTTCATCAAATAGCATGTTTTGTTTGTTTTAATATATATATTTTTTAATTTATGATTTAAAAAAAAAATGGATGATCGGAATATATCTTACACACTGTTGAATCCTGTAATTTAACAACAAGTGGTCTGGTTCACAGGCGACAGTATCGGTGAACAAAACCACTTGTTTTACCGGATTCAACATTGTGCAAGAAACTATTCATATATTATACCATTAATATTATAACATGTGTGTTGTAACATATGCTTATCCTTGGATAGTGGAAGTCAGCAGGGAACTTGACCTTTTACCTAAAATTCAAACGATCATCCTCTTTCCACTGTCCAACAATGAAGTTTCATGAAATTTGCTTTAGGTAAGAGGAAAAACTGTGTGGGCAATACTTTTCATTTTCCGGTCATGGTAACGGACCTTTCAACTGCTGACTTCAAAATAAACAGGGATTATCATTTCACCAAAGGCATTCAAAGTATGAAGTTTTATGAAATTAGCTTCAGAGAAAGTAATAAAGAGTTTGTACAAAGTTTCGTCAAAATCCAACAAGTAGCGCAGACAAGATTTGTGACAGACGAACGGAAAGGCCAAATCTAATCTATCTCACCTACCACTTTGTGGTGGAAGACATAATTATAAAGACAATATTTTAGTTCATATGTATACTTTATTAAGCAAATAATTGAGCGAACATAAACTTCAGCATTGACTCTGGCCAGTGGTGTACATGGAGTCTTCTTCCACATGACGTGCAGACTGAAAGAAAAGAAAGACATAGAATAAAAAGTTAATATAAGTCGAGCAGAGTATTCAATTTGAATCAGGTGTTGCGAGAGGGAGCTAGGGCATGTTTAGGGGAATGGGACAGTTTAAAATTTAATTATTGTTTAACGCCTCATCAACACGTTGTTTAGGTTATTTCGAACCGCCCGAAAGAGAGGAGGAAAGATACATAGGCATCCAGGAACCCTGCCCTACGCTTACTACCGATTATATACCTATGGTTCTTTAACGTGCTTGGAGGGAGGACAGACTCCGATACACAGGACCATCCGGTTTACGTTCCCATCAGACGAACGAGGCTAGCAGGACACATCGAAGTAACCCAGTGGCGCCAGTAAGAATTGAATCCGTGTTCACTGGATTCAAAGCCGATATGCTATAAACGTCCCTTGACCAAAACTGAGTAAATGGCGCATCAAGTAAAGGGTCAATACATATTATATTGTGTATCATACGAGTATATGATTGAACTGACATGATTATAGAACCATTTTAATGTGTTTCACCCAACAGTACAGCAAGAATCTATTATAAGGAAAGTTAAATCTGACAGAGGGTGCAATGTTCTATAAGCCATTTTTACTAGAAGGGGAATAAAATACAAGTCTGGCCAAAAATCTAAAATTGTTAAATTTTACACGTTTTGTTCATAGGATATTTTACTTTAATGACTTAGTAAGGTCATTTTACATGGGGAGAAAACATTAATATACAACTATTTATTTTCTCTCTCAAAACCTGGTGTTGTAGATGTGTGGTCTGTTCTGATGTGAAAATGTGTAAAACAGACACAAGATTGGAAATTTGCTCTGTGTCCCTTTAATAAATTGAGGACCCATCACATAGACTAATTAGATGATGTTAAAGGGACACACGGCAATCTTGAAGTATTTATCAAGCTTTAACATTAGCATCTCCATTTGTTAACCTGGTAACATGTTAAATTTAAACCTGCTTGCATTAAAAGTTAAATAAATTATTATAGGTGCACTATTATCAACAGTAAGTAATGTGTAAAACAATTTCTTCTGAACTATTCTAATAAATAATATTAATGATGCACAAATGCAAACTATGCAGAAAAATTAACCGAACTCCAGAAGTTTTAAACAAATAAAGACTGCCTAGTGTCCCTTTAACACAACTTGTTTTCGCATGTATCTAGTACATGTAGTTTACACGCGCTCATATGACAATCACGCTGCACTATCACTGAAATTGTTTTTACTCTAACTTTGAACAGCACCGTGCAAGCATAACACAAGCTCCATTTAAAGAACTACACACGTGCAAACAATTTTTAAAAAGGCTCTTACCTCTATATGATCCAATGGCATTTAATACGGCTTGACATTCTGAAGTCGTCAGTATCAATTCACTTAGAGCTGCCCAAGGGCACGATTCACATTTGAGAACTCTCTGAAAACAACATCAATCCAATGTCAATGATCAAACAGACATAGTTTATCCTTTGTTATACATAATGTAACATATTTAAAAAAGAAAAGATAAAATAACTAAATTGAATAAAGCATGAATACTACTTGTGCTCAATAACACGGTTAATGTAATAAAAACATCTCTCATCATTCATTATACATGTAAAATATAATGTAGCCCAACTGGAGATCCATTAAAAACATTGTTCCACTTTCACAGCATATTTCCAGCCCATGGAATAGTCATTTCTTTTGAGACACACTGGAGGCAAGCGTAGTAGCTACACCGCCTTAAAGGCTTTTAAGTGAAATGTACTTTCTCCAAATTGCGTTGTTTTTTTTCGCAACCGAATGTAAATAAATGTAAATTTAAAATCACTTCCTTGCCTCAAAACTTTACTGTACATAAATATGAATCTGACCGATTTCAGTCAAATGTCTATGGCAGATTACATTGTTTCAATGGTAGTTGTATCGGGTTATGTATTCACGAATGTGCGAGAAAATGGGGATAACATAACGATATAGAGACAACGCTAACTATTTACATTCATGCATCTGAGAGTTAGGGGTGGGGGTGGAGGGGGTTTCTAGTTTTCTTACCCCCTCCTTGTTTTCGGTATGCAAGCTCCATCTACCCCGACACTATCTACCGTACTTGGGTGGGGCGGGGTGCGGGGGACATTGATAGCATTTCTACTAGCAATTGTTTTATTCCACGAAACGTTCTACAGTTTACAGTACATCCAGTTACTGGACAGATCGGAGTACACGAAAAACACTTATAGTGATTATGAACTTTCTATTATACACTATACACTACTTTTTTAGGCACTGTATTTGGCCAATGTCTAAATATGCACGATCTAAAAGGGGGGTGTACTGTTTATTAACAAACACATTTTAATGACAAAACAAATACCTTGATCATGGACCTCCAGCAGCAGACAATAATCCCAAATCCAACTTGCAGCAACATGTCAATTTCACGTGTCAAGTTATGTCACGGTGACCTGTCAGTCACCAACACTGCATCGTGTTGACACATAATGGGACGTTATTTCGTCCGGTAAGGTATTAGTGTTTACATAATCTACGGTATGAAACACTGTACGCGTGTTGTTAGACTCCATAGGTACCCGTAGTGCTCGCCGACGTAGCGCGCCCAATTTCGGGTGTAATAAAATGGCGTCTGTTTTAATTGAAAATTCGTAAAATAGTCCGTAAAATACAAAGAAATAGTCCATGTTCGCGGAGTTAAAATGCGAACAGAACTGATATGTTATAGGTCCGTGGCGTTCCTACTGTAGGTGTTAAAATAATGTCCAAGCGTGGTTTCATTACTCTGATTTTATTGCATGTCTATAAACAGTAAATTTGTATAAATAAACAGTGTTATTATCCATAATTAGACTGACATATAAACGTTTCCTTATTCTACATGTTCATAATGAGACCATCCTGGCTTCACAGGTCAGACAATTAATATATAAAATACAAACTCTTTGGCAGTATATATGCTAAAAGAAAGTCTGAAATGTCATTTGTTAGTCAACTTGACGTCGTCACCTGTCTAAGATAAGAAAGCACCTTCCTGGTGAAAAACCCGTAGGCGTTAATAAATATGTTACATTGATAATTGACCTAGACACACATGTGGTAGGAAAAAGCTGATTTCTAGTTACAATCTTGATAGCCACCGAATTTCAAATGTGATGGGAGGAGTTCGGAGGCGCGGTGAGTTCGTTATAAATGCACCATCATGATTAATAAAAAGGTCTAAGTTTATTTATTCAAGAATGCACCATCATGATTAATAAAAAGGTCTACGTTTATTTATTCAAAAAAGCTCCACAACAGGAACATTCAAAATATTTACAAGGAAATGATAACGAAGTTGTAAAATGTATTATTAATAATTAAATATGTATATCACAATAAACACCGACGCGTTTATCACAATGACGCCGTCTCCTTGGCCCATGTACTTTGGTGGCTACTACCTTACCAGTGCCAATGTACTCTGGTGGCTAATGCATTACTAGTGCACATGCACTTTGGTGGCTACTACCTTACTAGTGCCAATGAACTTTGGTGGCTACTACCTTACTAGTGCCAATGAACTCCCGTGGCTACTACCTTAATAGTGCACATGTACTTTGGAGGCTACTACATTACTAGTGCCCATGTACTTTGGTGGCTACCACCTTACTAGTGTCCATGTACATTGGTGGCTACCACCTTACTAGTGCCCATGGACTTTAGTGGCTAGTGCCAATGGACTTTGGTGGCTTCCACCTTATAAGTGCCCATGTACTTTGGAGGCTACCACCTTTCTAGTGCCAATTGACTTTGGTGGCTACCACCTTAATAGTGCCAATATACTTTGGTGGCTACCACCTTACTAGTGTCATGGACTTTGGTGGCTACCACCTTACCAGTACCAATGGACCTTGGTGGCTACTACCTAACTAGTGCCAATGGACTTTTGTGGCTACCACATTACCAGCGCCCATGGACTTTGGTGGCTATCACCTTTCTAGTGAAAATGGACTTTGGTGGCTACCGCCTTTAAAGTGTCCATGTACTTCGGAGGCTACCACCTTACTAGTGCCCATGGACTTTGGTGACTACCACCTTACTAGTGCCCATGGACTTTGGTGGCTACCACCATACTAGTGCCAATTGGTTTTGTTGGCTTCCATCTTACTAATGTCCATGTACATTGGTGGCTACAACCTTACTAGTGGCCATGCACTTTGGAGGTTACCACCAATCATTCAATCGGAACGCCCTAACAATGTGCACTAATAGACTGATACTTCCTAGAGCTTATGGGATGGCGAGTTTTCGTCGTCCGTCGTCGTCGTCCGTTAACGTTTGCAAAATATGAAAATTCTAGCACCTTCATTTATTAGTTGACAGTAGTAAGGTGGTAGCCACGGAATCAATTGGCATAGTAAGGTGGTAACAACCAAAGTCCATGGGCACGAGTAAGGTGGTAGCCACCAACGTCCATTGACACTAGTAAGGTGGTAGCCACCAAAGTCCATGGGCACTAGTAAGGTGGAAGGTGGTAGCCACGGAATCCATTGGCACTAGTAAGGTGATAACCAACAGAGTCCATGGGCACTAGTAAAGTGGTAGCCACCAAAGTCCATGGGCATTAGTAAATTGGTAGCCACCAAAGTCCATCGGCACTGGTAAGGTGATAGGCACCAACGTACACGGGCACTAGTAAGTTGGTACCCACCAAAGTCCATGGGCACTAGTAAGGTGGTATCCACCAAAGTACACGGGCATTAGTAAGGTGGTAGCCACCAAATTTCATTGACACTAGTAAGGTGGTAGACTCCAAAGTTCATTGACGCTAGTAAGGTAGAAGTCTGCACTGGTAAGGTAGTAGCTCCGAAAGTACATGGTAGTGGTCTTAAAACCATTCGGTTATTAGGTCTGTTGGCAAGCCAGAATGAGTATAGTATACTATTAACAGTGATCTGCGTATTAAGTAATATTCACGGTATTGTGTTTCTTACACGTTCTCAACGTAAGAGTAGTCGGTTCTATTTTTGTTTATAAATTATGACATCATTCACATGTCAGCGACCATGGTTCTTATGCTTGTTTATGGCCTGTAAAACAAACACAAACTACATGCGGTATAGGAAACTAGGATATTACTCACCACAACGTCGAGATCATTTATGATTCACTCTTCCCTACCTGGCATATTTACAATGATAACAAGAGACCCAGATAGACATGAAGCATCCATCTTGTAGTAATGTACCAGTTGACAGTACAATGCTTACATGACTGCTTTATGGTTTGTTTACTACATACCTCCGAAGAGTTCATGTTACTTTAATGATATGTGGAATTGAAACAAATAAATCAAGTACCTTTATGTGTTTTGACCCAAACGAATTTATGTGTACACAATCTACTTGTTTATCCATATCAATTATCATCTTGTGAATACAAATGGGATGAAACCCTTAAAACAGCCACAACTAAACGAGGGCGATTCGCCTTGATACAGAAGAGGAATAACTCTGAAATCTACAAACAAGTAAAATATGTTTTAGTTTAGTTTTTGGGTGCTGTCTGCTTCAAATTCTAATTTATTTCTTATTATTCAGTCAAATTAAATAGTTGGAGCAGCTACATATATATACACGAGGGAACACCCCTAAATACAAAGCAGACAAATAAACAAAAACAAAATCTAAATATGATAAAACAAGAACACCCCTACGGAGGTTTATATTCCGCTACAGCACGATACCTGTCTGGAACAGTGCTGGCACTGCTAGCTCAATACACAGACATTCTTATTTTTTGTCATCCATGAGAGTAGCCCCCACTGGGAGTAGCGGTTTTCTTCTCAATCACATACTATATTATGTTATCCAAAAGAACACCAGTTCTGTATGGCCAGTCAAATTAGTATTTATTCCAAATGAACATAACTCCATCTCACGGAAATATCTCCTGCTAAGAAAGATATCTTGCTCGTTAGAAATATATATTGTATGCTACAGAGATATCTCTTTAATTAGAAAGATAATTCTCTAGATTAAAGAGATATCTGTAATTGCTAGAAAGACATATATCTACTGTTAAGATATAACTCTTAAAACAAGAAATCTTCTGTCTGAATCTGAGCCTGTAAGAAAGTTGTCTCTTGAAGATAGAGCTATATCTCTAAACTAGTGAGATGTCTCTTCAACGTAACATGATACCTTCGTAAGACGCTTATAAATATACCTCTTTTGCATAAATACATATATTCTAGCTTAAATAGATATCTCTAGCTTACAGCAATATTTCTCTAATTTAAAAATATAGTAATGGGCTGCACAATATGGTGTTAATAATGCAGCCTTAGAGAGATACCTAAGTAGGATGATTTAAAGAATATCCTCCAAGTGAAAGATATATCTCTCTTCGCTTAATGTTAGAAATATATTTCTTTACATTTAAGAGATATCTCTTAAAACAAGATATATAATTAAGCTAGAGAGATATCCCTGTAAGTTAGTAAGATATATATTTAAGACAGAGAGATATCCCTGTAAGTTAGTAATACATGTATTTAAGAGAGAAAGATATCCCTGTAAGTTAGTAAGATATTTATTTAAGACAGAGTATATCCCTGTTAGTTAGTAAGATATATATTTAAGACAGAGAGATATCCCTGTAAGTTAGTCAGATATATATTAAATACAGAGAGATATGCCTGTAAGTTAGGTAAGATATATATTTAAGACAGAGAGATATCCCTGTAAGTTAGTAAGATTTCTGATTAAGACAGAGAGATATCCCTGTAAGTTAGTAAGATATCTATTTAAGACAGAGTATATCCCTGTTAGTTAGTAAGATATATATTTAAGACAGAGAGATATCCCTGTAAGTTAGTCAGATATATATTAAATACAGAGAGATATGCCTGTAAGTTAGGTAAGATATATATTTAAGACAGAGAGATATCCCTGTAAGTTAGTCAGATATCTATTTAAGCTAGAGAGATATCCCTGTAAGTTAGTCAGATATCTATTTAAAAGACAGAGAGATATCCCTGTAAGTTAGTCAGATATCTATTTAAGCTAGAGAGATATCCCTGTAAGTTAGTAAGATATCTATTTAAAAGACAGAGAGATATCCCTGTAAGTTAGTCAGATATCTTTTTAATACACAGAGATATCCCTGTAAGTTAGTAAGATATCTATTTAAGATAGAGAGATATCCCTGTACGTTAGTAAGACATCTATTTAAGATAGAGAGATATCACTGTAAGTTAGTCAGATATCTATTTAAGACAGAGAGATATCCCTGTAAGTTAGTAAGATATATAATTAAGCTAGAGAGATATCCCTGTAAGTTAGTAAGATATCTATTAAAGACAGAGAGTTATCCCTGTAAGTTAGTAAGATATATATTAAAGACAGAGAGTTATCCCTGTAAGTTAGTAAGATATCTATTAAAGACAGAGAGTTATCCTTGTAAGTTAGTAAGATATATATTTAAGACAGAGAGATATCCCTGTAAGTTAGTAAGATATCTATTTAAGCTAGAGAGATATCTGTAAGTTAGTCAGATATATAATTAAGCTAGAGAGATATCCCTGTAAGTTAGTAAGATATCTATTTAAGACAGAGAGATATCCCTGTAAGTTAGTAAGATATTTATTTAAGATAGAGAGATATCCTTGTAAGTTAGTAAGATATCTATTTAAGACAGAGAGATATCCCTGTAAGTTAGTCAGATATATATTTAAGCTAGAGAGATATCCCTGTAAGTTAGTAAGATATCTATTTAAGACAGAGAGATATCCCTGTAAGTTAGTAAGATATCTATTTAAGCTAGAGAGATATCTGTAAGTTAGTCAGATATATAATTAAGCTAGAGAGATATCCCTGTAAGTTAGTAAGATATATAATTAAGCTAGAGAGATATCCCTGTAAGTTAGTAAGATATATAATTAAGCTAGAGAGATATCCCTGTAAGTTAGTAAGATATTTATTTAAGATAGAGAGATATCCTTGTAAGTTAGTAAGATATCTATTTAAGACAGAGAGATATCCCTGTAAGTTAGTAAGATATATATTTAAGCTAGAGAGATATCCCTGTAAGTTAGTCAGACATATATTTAAGACAGAGAGTTATCCCTTTAAGATAGAGATATATCTTTCATGTAACAGGATATCTTCGTAAGACTCTTAGAGAGATATTTTTTGGCTTAAAGAGATATCTCTCAATTTTAAAGAGATATATTTTTACGTAGAAGAGACATATTTGTATCTAACATTGATTGGACTTCGTCGTGTATATAATTGTTTGATACCACTCTTTGATGGAATCTGTTCTTAAACAGTATTGTTCTTTTTTAAGAACTGATGACAGGTAATATTAATTTCATATTGTTTAGGTGAAATGCGATTTAATATAAAGGCTCATGTGTGTGTATTGTGAGAGTGGTATGTCCATGCTTGGTGCACCTTTCTTCTATTGTACCTGTAATACTGTGCGAGTGGTATTTCCATGCTTGGTGCACTTTTTTTCTATTAGTGTTATTTCTTTGATTGGTACAACTTTCTTCTAGTGTAACTGTAATATTGTGTGAGTGGTATTTGTTTGCTTGGGACACCTCTCTTCTACTGTAACTGTAATAATGTGTTATTGATAATTGTTTGCTTGGTACACTTTCTTCTATTGTACCTGTAATACTGTGCGAGTGGTATTTGTTTGCTTGTACTGTAACTGTAACATTGTGCTATTGGTATGTGTTTGCTTGGGACACCTCTCTTCTACTGTAACTGTAATAGTGTGTTATTGGTATTTGTTTGCTTGCTACACCTTTCTTATATTGTACCTGTAATACTGTGCGAGTGGTATTTGTTTGCTTGGTACACCTTTCTTCTATTGTACCTGTAATATTGTGCGAGTGGTATTTGTTTGCTTGGTACACCTTTCTTCTATTGTACCTGTAATACTGTGCGAGTGGTATTTGTTTGCTTGGTACACCTTTCTTCTATTGTACCTGTAATACTGTGCGAGTGGTATTTGTTTGCTTGGTACACCTTTCTTCTATTGTACCTGTAATACTGCGCGAGTGGTATTTGTTTGATTGGTACACCTTTCTTCTATTGTACCTGTAATACTTTGCGAGTGGTATTTGTTTTCTTGGTACACATTTCTTCTATTGTACGTGTAATACTGTGCGAGTGGTATTTGTTTGCTTGGTACACCTTTCTTCTATTGTACCTGTAATACTGTGCGAGTGGTATTTGTTTGCTTGGTACACCTTTCTTCTATTGTACCTGTAATATTGTGTGAGTGGTATTTGTTTGCTTGGTACGCCTTTCTTCTATTGTACCTGTACTATTATGCATGCGTATATTAACTCAATTGATTATCTTTGGTTATCATCCGGCGGGAGTTCATTCCTATTTGTTTTTCTATAAACATGGACAAACAAAGATGACTATGAATGCTCGCTTACAAATGGTCACGAGCTATTAGTAATTGTATATGACTTTCTTCATTTATGGTCCAGTTGAAGATCATTTGGTCGCTCTCCGTGGAGTCATAATTCAACATACCTGTGTCAATATCTAGGTACACAAGAATCAGTGTAATGCCATACCATACAGGTTATATTGTGATACAGTTTATGAAAATATAAATTTTAGGATAAAAAGGATTATTTGTGCGGGAAACACACACACACACACACCACTTACAGTACTGTGATCTAGAAGTGCATCTGGACAACATGGCATGCTACCTGGCAATTGTTACAGTGATATGTTTCATCGGATTAAATCTCACTTTTAGCGATAAAATTCTTTTCTTGTTATAGGGCGAACGGTGAAACGTTTTCCCTAATAGGGTTAAATTATAGCTATAGAAATTCCGTCAAATTATATACAAAATATATATTTCTGAATAATATAACTATACCTATAATAAGGATAAGGTTAATGCTAAATTAACGCGACTTTAAGCTGATGGTGCGTTTCAAATATGGCGTATAAAATAAATTAAATTAAAGAAACAACAATTTGAAATTGGGTCAATATCTGTGTCTTCAATTTTTATTAACCGTCCACCAAAACAAACGCGTTTTAAGATTAGAAAAACTTTTAAAATAGTACTTACCAATTGAAAGCGATAGCTTATTTTCTCAATATACGTTTTTCTACTAAACTTTTAGTAAGGATTTTAATAACAAACAAGAAAAGATATGGCAACAATTGCCGCAACAATTGCCATATCGGGGTTTTCGATTGGTACGTGTTCTTACACATTTTAGCTTGTCGCATTTTTTTTACCTGAAAATTCTACATTTGCTTTTTTATGAATAATAAATAAGTTTTTATAAATTGTAAATAACTGAAGAAAAGAAACTTTCTGTATCCTCTATGAAATACGGTACATCTGCTGTAAATAAATAATAACTAAAACCGCTCAAGCCCAGCGCCGCAACCACTGCACAAAAGAGAGAGAACTTTTAAAGGAACACACGGCAATCTTTATTTTTTAAAAACTCACGGCGTCCCGCTAGTTTTTCTGCACAGCTTGCATTTGTTCAGTCATTAATATTAATTATAAGAATATTAGTAAGCAATTTGTTTTTGAATATTATTAATTTTTGATATTATTGCACCAATAATTTATTAAAACTTATAGTATAATAAGACGAAATAGTGAATACTTAAAATTTATTTATTTAAATGTAACCAGGGTAGAAGTAAAAATGATACTGGATATATAAATCGAGACCCTTTCAAACACTTCAAGATTGCCGTGTGTCCCTTTAATAGCTTTACTTGCGATATCTATATGTATATAGAACAGAAAGGGTGGACTTATATCCAGTTGATGGTATGTTTCGGATTTTTGGGGTATTTTTTATTTTTACAGATTTTGGAGTGCCGGTTTGGAGTGCCGGTTTGGAGTGCCGGTGGGTTAACTAAATTAAATGTTTGGCGCTAGTGAGCTATGTTACTTTTCGAGAAATATATTTTAAATATAAGGAATTTAATTAATAACGAAATAAACATGATTTATGTTAATAAAATGCAACAGAAACTGAGAATGGATGGCATTTTATATTTTTCAGAGGGATTCGGTAATGCACTTACTTCATACTACACACTTGGAATTTTTAAATTGTTTTGTATGTATACATGACATGTGTATGACTGTATGTATACATGACATGTGTACATGTGTATGACTGTATGTATACATGACATGTGTATGACTGTATGTATACATCACATGTGTATGACTGTATGTATACATCACATGTGTATGACTGTATGTATACATGACATGTGTATGACTGTATGTATACATGACATGTGTATGACTGTATGTATACATGGCATGTGTATGACTGTATGTATACATGACATGTGTATGACTGTATGTATACATGACATGTGTATGACTGTATGTATACATGACATGTGTATGGCTATATGTATACATGACATGTGTATGACTATATGTATACATGACATGTATATGACTATATGTATACATGACATGTGTATGACTGTATGTATACATGACATGTGTATGACTGTATGTATACATGACATGTGTATGACTGTATGTATACATGACATGTGTATGACTATATGTATACATGACATGTGTATGACTATATTTACAGCATTTCAGTTCAGAAAAAAGTAGTGACGCAATCACTTGAAAACTGAATATCTTTCAACAAATAATATATTTCAACCGAAATGAAAAAAAACACACTAAAAAGACATGAAACTAATTAAGGACATGTCCTACAGTTGTTTATGCGCATCTTTCTCGCGCATACCACTCTAAGAGTCACTATGTACACAAATAACAGTCCTTTTCAAACGTTTATACATTTTTCATTAGATTGCATTATTATGAACCTAATTACTGTTTATATAATGAATTTATTTGTTGATACACTAAAATCAAGTATAGTTTCAGTATTTTGATAACAGACCACGAATATGTTTATTTAGCAGCTATAGCTTGTTCATACTAGATAGGTAGATATATGTCTTTCTAACAATTACAGATATCTCTTTAAGCTGGAGAATTATCTTTCTAATTAAAGAGATATCTCTGTAGCACACAATATATATTTCTTACGAGCAAGATATCTTTCTTAGCAGAAGCTATTTCCGTGAGAAGGAGATATCTTCATTTGGAATAAATACTAATTTGACTGGCCATACAGAACTGGCAATACTGCGCATACATTAATTGCTACTGACTTGATGACTGAATACTATTTTTACACATGTGGTATCTATTTAAATAAAAAAGGATTATGTACAACATGACAGTTTTCAAAAAGAAGCATGGAGACATGTTTTTTTTCATTATCTTGAAGTACACAATATATTCTAACAATGCATACGTTTTTAAAACAAGTTGTTCATGCAAGGCAATACAGGTTATATTCCCCTTTCTTTCCGCATACATCATGCACCTTCATTCTTATAATCATAGCATAGAATCATATATATTGAGCTTGAATAAAATTAATGTAATTCGATTTGGACTCTGATACTTAATTTCTTGTGTATTGTCTAATTTAGGTTGTACTGAAATCATAGGAACTTTGCCAACAATGGGATATGGGTCATATAGTTATCTTGAGATATCTCAGAAACCAAACTGATAACGGGGAAATATGCTTAGGATATACCGTTCTATCTGTGTGCAAAATCTTGAAAAAAATAGTTCATAGGAAAAAATATGAAGAAACTGTAGGAAATGTCCATAAGGAAATCCATCTCAATCTACTGAAACTGATGTTGTTTCCGCGCATATAACCTTCAATGCTGTGGTGGACGAAAAGCAAAACAAGTTTCCAACTATATACTTGATTCCTAAATAACACAACCTTATAAAGCCCGTTTTATTTCCAATGTTAGTGCTTGCACCGCTACAGACATCTCCAAACGTTTAACTTCTTATCTTATTGACGTTAAATTCTTGAGAAAAAAAAATGCAATAAGCGTCAAATTTCATCTGTAAGTACTTATATTATGACTTTTCCACACCAAATTTAACCTTACCACACAGTATTTTTACTTTTATTCAAAATAATTATGCTAGAGAAAGAAATACCATATAGGTCTGCGACAACATCAAAGAATTGTTCTGTAACTGCAATATGTGGACTTGCAATATGTGGACTTGCCAAGCAGTTTGTGAAGACATATTTTCCGATTGGACAATTGTTTTCGTCAGGTGTGGAACTACTGTTTATAGACGTGTTGTATCCCAATTGGTACTAACTGTGCATTTCTTTACGCCTTTTTTTTGTATTGTATTTACCTTTATTAACATCTGCCGGTATCTGGGTGATATATTGAAGTTTGACACCCCTTTCTTTTCCGCTATGGTTAATAATCTATATCTTAAAGAACTTCAACAGCAGTTTATAAAGAACTTATTTTCCTATTAGACACTATTTTTGTCAGGTATGGAACTAATCTTTATAGACAAAGTGTTGGTTTTCCAATTGGTACGAACTGTGCACGGCTTTTCGCAGATATGTATTTTTTTGTATTGCATTTACCTGTAATAACACCTCCCGGTATCTGAGTGATATATTGAAGTTTGACACCCCTTTCTTTTCCGCTATGGTTAATAATCTATATCTTAAAGAACTTCAACAGCAGTTTATGAAGTACTTATTTTCCTATTAGACACTATTTTTGTCAGGTATGGAACTAACCTTTATAGACAAAGTGTTGGTATCCCAATTGGTACGAAATGTGCACGGCTTTTCGCAGATATGTATTTTTTTGTATTGCATTTACCTGTAATAACACCTCCCGGTATCTGAGTGATATATTGAAGTTTGACACCCCTTTCTTTTCCGCTATGGTTAATAATCTATATCTTAAAGAACTTCAACAGCAGTTTATGAAGTACTTATTTTCCTATTAGACACTATTTTTGTCAGGTATGGAACTAACCTTTATAGACAAAGTGTTGGTATCCCAATTGGTACGAACTGTGCCTGGCTTTTCGCAGATATGTATTTTTTTGTATTATATTTACCTGTAATAACACCTCCCGGTATCTGAGTGATATATTGAAGTTTGACACCCCTTTCTTTTCCGCTATGGTTAATAATCTATATCTTAAAGAACTTCAACAGCAGTTTATGAAGTACTTATTTTCCTATTAGACACTATTTTTGTCAGGTATGGAACTAACCTTTATAGACAAAGTGTTGGTATCCCAATTGGTACGAACTGTGCACGGCTTTTCGCAGATATGTATTTTTTTGTATTGCATTTACCTGTAATAACACCTCCCGGTATCTGAGTGATATATTGAAGTTTGACACCCCTTTCTTTTCCGCTATGGTTAATAATCTATATCTTAAAGAACTTCAACAGCAGTTTATGAAGTACTTATTTTCCTATTAGACACTATTTTTGTCAGGTATGGAACTAACCTTTATAGACAAAGTGTTGGTATTCCAATTGGTACGAACTGTGCACGGATTTTCGCAGATATTTATTTATTTGTATTGCATTTACCTGTAATAACACCTCTCGGTATCTGAGTGATATATTGAAGTTTGACACCCCTTTCTTTTCCGCTATGGTTAATAATCTATATCTTAAAGAACTTCAACAGCAGTTTATGAAGTACTTATTTTCCTATTAGACACTATTTTTGTCAGGTATGGAACTAACCTTTATAGACAAAGTGTTGGTATCCCAATTGGTACGAACTGTGCCTGGCTTTTCGCAGATATGTATTTTTTTGTATTGCATTTACCTGTAATAACACCTGCCGGTATCTGAGTGATATATTGAAGTTTGACAACCTTTTCTTTTCGGCTATGATTAATAATAATTGCCCTAACAAACTTCAACCAAACGAAGCCAATATTTCTGATACGTTTGCTTCTTGTCTAGATTTACATCTCTCGATTGAACATGAAGAAATAATAAGCAAAATATCTGACGAGAGATTATTTTAATGTGACATTGTAAATTATCCCCACTTAGACTGTGGTGATCCACGAGCAACTTCAAATTTCTCAAGTTACGCGTTTGTCTTCAGGTCTCACACCACTATTATCTCCCTTGAATACTCGTGCCCTACAGGTGAAGGAGGTAGATACAAAACAAATCCGCTTTTCTACAATTTACAGGATACATTGATTTATCTTTACCAGGTTCTAAATCTACAGCTTTTTAGGAAGTCACAGAAAAAGTCATGTTGATAACAGATGTCTAGCTAATCATTTTACACATCAAGGGTCTGATCACCACGGGGTTGTATTTTTGTCTAAATTTTGATAGGTGTCACGCAAACATCGATTCCCGTCATTGCCATATGCGTTGTGTCCCTGAGCAAGACACTTTATCTGCATTGCTTAGTACTGGTTCTACCCAGGAAGACATCGAGAGTGATTCAAATAAGTTCATAGAGCTTTCATTACAATCGATGTAAAATAAATAAGTTTAAACTATAAACATGAAATTAAAAAAAGTTCAATCCGGTAAATATTTGTTAATTGTAAATTGCATATATTGGATCAATGAAAAATTTAAGCATAAATACATGTTGTAACGTTTGTTTGTCTTTATGCCACGAACAAACACATTACAATGGGACCCTATGGAAAATTAATTGTTGTGTGAGTCGTAAAGCTTGTAGGCGAGTTGAGGATTTTAATATTCGTAACCTTTGTATAACTCAAGAGCTACTCCATCAGGATTTCAAAGAAATTTATTTGGGTAGGGAAGGGGCCTTATACAGACCGCTGCGAAGAAGGGTAAGAGGCCTCGACTACCTACCTAGTTTCATTCATTAAACATAGAAATAATATTTTGATGGATAATTATGCCAACAAATATAACCTTGATATTGCAATTTTATGTATACACTTACATGCCATTGGACTTATTTCTGGATTCAAGTTAAGCAGACCCCATGTATCCCCACACACCATCCACTCCCCCTCCCCCACCCCACCCCCACACTTCCCACAAAAAGAATGAATAATAAACATGTTGCTAGATTCATTTAGATTATCTACAGTACTGACACTTTTCTAACACGAGACTGACATTTAAAACTTAGGCCATGGTGTTTACCGTGACCGGACCAACTCCTTTAAAGCACTGCCGACAACTCTTTTTTATGAGAATAAAACGAATCTAATTTTTCTTACAACTGTTCAGTTTGTTAGCGCCCGAAAATTCAAGTACACACACACACAAAAACTGCGCCATAAATGCTTGTGCGTCGTTTTTGTGCAAAGAAAAAGATCAAATAAAATCTGCACTCACATCTATCCGTATCTACAAGCTTTAAAATAAAAGCTAGACATACAGCAGAACTTAAGTCGATGAAAAACTTATAGACACCATATCCACTCGGCCTTAATGACAATATTTATCAACAAGGAAATATTTCAAAAGATCCTAATATTGACATTTTTATGCCCCCGGCATTCGAGAATGTCGAAAGGGGCATTAAGTGTTACCCCTGTCCGTCCGTGCGTCCGTCCGTCCGACAAACTGGTTTCCGTTCAATAACTTTTGAAACGATCCATATTTGGTGTGTCACTTTGTAATTATAAAATACAGGTCAAGTTCGATTTCGATCAACGTTGCTCATTTTATGCAGGAGTTGTGGTCCCTTTTCGACTTAATTTTCTGCAACAAATTACCAATCCATTGAGGATTTTAGTATAACATGGTGTCGTAGAGAACATGCGGACCCAAACTATCTTTCTACTTGGTAAAAGTCAATTTTTAAAATTACAGATACATGTAATAACTTTTATAATGCTAACCCCTCTTTACTTTCTCCGAGACCTAGGTTTTCCTTTCGTAATTTAAAATCGGGAATTCAAGAATTTCATAATAAATGTGTTTTAGTTCCTGCTGATAAAGCAGCTAATAATGTAATTATTGTTTGATGCCTACACTACGTCAATGTTTTATCTCTGGAACTCGGTATACTCCAGTTCATTCTACTGAGTATGATGTTGTTTCCACACATATCACTCGGTGCACTACTTTCAAGGCTTGGGTAGATGAAAAGCGAACAAACTGCCAACTATGTACTGGATTCCTAAATTACATAAAATTCCGTATAAGGCCCGCTTTATTTCGGATTCTAGTGCCTGCACCACCAAAAACATCTCCAAACTTTTAACTTCTTGTCTTACTGCCGTTAAACAATATTGTGATAAAACTTATGAAAACTCTTGGATTAATTTGTTTTTGTCTATAAAAAAATTCAGGAGACGTTCTTGCTAAAATTTGCAATAAACGTCAAATTTCATCTATTAGCACTTATGACTTCTCTACACTATATACAACCTTACCACATCACCTTATCAAAGACAAGCTTATTGCTCTTATTCAAAAAAACATTCGCTAGGGAAAATACTACAGAAGTTTGTGAAGCACTCATCTTCCTATTAGATATTATTTTCATCAGGTATGGAAGACCGTTTATAGACAAATTGTAGGTATCCCTATGGGTACAAACTGTTCACCTCTTGTCGCAGATTTGTTTTTATATTCCTATGAAAGAGATTTCATGTTGAGTCTTTCACCAGATACCCAGGAAGATGTTATTGAGGCCTTTAATGACACCTCTCGGTATCTGGATGACATATTAAACACTGACAACCCTTTCTTTTCTACTAGGTTTAATAATGTATACCCTAAAGAACTTCAACTTAACAAAGTCAATATTTCTGATACTAACGCTTCTTTTCTTGATTTACATCTCTCCATTGAAAATGATGAAATAATTAGCAAAATATATGACAAGAGAGATGATTTTAATTTTGATATTGTTAATTATCCCCATTTAGATGGGGATGTTCCCCGAACTTCTTATGGGGTCTATGTGTCTCAACTTATTCGTTTTTCTAGAGCTTGTACTCGAGTTGAAGACTTTAATATTCGTAATCTTTGTATAACTAAAAAGCTACTCCATCAGGGTTACCGTTACCATAAATTTCGTAAAATCTTTGCAAAATGTTATTATCGTAACCCCGATCTTCTTTCCAAATATAAAAGTAATTTAAGAACTCTTCTGCGACAAGGACTATCGCAACCTGACTTCTATGATGATGTGATTTGCAAACTTCGTAAGATCCTTGGTCATGATCACTTTCATACTATCTTTGTTAAATTTGTTAAAAGGTTTATCAAAAGAGGTTATCATTTTGCAACGCACTGCATACTTGGTGGTGGACCAATTTACAGTTCGCCACTATGCTTTCCTCTTTGATTGTTCGATGACCGGACATGCTGTGGACCCTATGATGACGTCTTCCTAAAGCCCAAAAAAGGACGGTGACGTTTGATGTTTGTCTGCAGTCTTGTATTGTCGTACCCTCAATGGGTTTTTCTCTAGTTGCTCTGGCTTCTGCCAAGTCATTGAGTACCTTCTTTGTGGCTTTCTAGGCTATTGTTTTTATGTATGTATATATACCCGAGCATGTTTGTGTTTTACTTATATTGCCTATTAATGCTGCCTTGTTGGTTAGGGAATAGGTCATGGTGGGGATTTCTTTGTTTACACTGTCCCGTTTTATTTAGTTGACGGTAGGGTAAGTGTTAGGTTTGGTGCATCCTTGAACCTGGTTTAAACCCCAGCGGCCTTTTTTGCCACTGACCGTTCCAAGGCGGTAGCCCTATTGTCAACCCTTTTGTGTTTGTGATGTCTTATTTGGTCTTTTATTCATCTTTAAATTTGTTTTTTGTTTCTGTGTGTGTTTGTGGTTGACTGTCGTCCTTGAATGCTGCTTTTCCTGTTCGATTTTTATATCTATATTATCTTATTGTTCTCAAGTTTAAAGTCTTATTACGGATAAAAAATAAATAAATAAAAAAATAAATAAAAAAAGCTGACATTCCTACCTATTGTTTTCCAACTATGTTGCAGTAAACACGGGTATTATTTTTATTAGGCCTTAGAAATATATTTGTTTACATATTTTGTGTAAAGTCATATCTATAACTATTTCTAGACTTTAGGATTAAGATCTGATCAAATTTATAGTTAGTTCTCACCCTTTAATTAGAGATGGGTACATATTTAAGACATACAACTGTAAAAAGTGTACATTCTATCAAAGTGCTTTGCCCGTTACATAGGTAGTGCCTATTTCATATTAGTTCAGTTGATCTGTGGCCAATACATTCTTGAGAATTGGTTATTTCGTTTAAGAAGGAGATCCAAAAAATGTTTCGATAAAAACGACTTTTTATTTTAAGCACCCATTATGTTTAGTTCACACTCCAGTTCTAAACACTGTGTGTTAACGTGCCATTGTAACGTGCCATTGTTGAAGAAATGCGTCATATGTCGCCCTATGTGTTTACGGTCGTTCTTGTGTCTATGCAATTTATACATTGCCAACTATTGTTCAAGATTTTTCAGGATTAAAAAATCATTCATATTTATGTTCTTGTGTTCCAGCTGAAGGCGTCAGACTTACCATCAATCCAGCAACTGTGACAATTGGAGGTGAATCTATTACCTCAACACCGGTTCCTACCACATCACCGCCGGAAGTTGTACTTGAATGTACGACAGAAGACAACTATAGTGGTACTGAAGCCGTCTTTTCAATGTATATCAGACGCAAGCAAGGAATTGAAACAGAGTTTCGTTCAATAATCGAGGTTATAACTGGTAGTGTTCCTAAAATCAGCGATAATGCACCAAGTGATATTCGAACAAAGAACCCGATATTAGAAGGGTCCATAGATACAACATATCCATCAAACAGTCGATTAAGGGCGCGATTTAGGGTATCTACTTTGAATTGTTTGGACGAGGCGGCGTACCAGTGTGCGATGAACTATAAGCCAACAGGGGCAGATTCCGCGATAATTGACGATGAAGAAAGTCTCAGTGTTACAGGTAAAACATTTATTTAATATAGATATACTAGATAATCTGGGATTATCTTTTTATTTTGGTGCTACAGCTTTTGGAGCAAACGTTCATTCTTATGTTAGCATTTGTTTTTAATATCCCTTTAACTTTACATGTTGATAACATTCTACTTCATGGATTAATTTACTTATATAAAGACAAATCGATGTGTAAGAGCCTAACGTTCGTTTTCCATGGATACTTCAAACAAATCTTATCACTTTTGTTTTTGTTTTTATTAGTTTTGCCCGGTAATCTTCAAATCACAGGCGCCCGGGTGATCAACAATGTTGCAAATCCGACGGCTAACATGACACAAGTAAACACAAATGACCAGCTGGAGTTCACATGTACAGGAAGTACTGGGGAGTCGCTAACAACTGTTATAGAATGGTTCACACGCACACAGCAAACGCTTGTTTTTCAGGTATTAAACATCTAAATGAATTAGCATTCTAACATTGTGACTTCATACATAGCATATACATTATATCTGTACACAATACATATAGCATGCATATAAATCCCATGTTTATGTGGTTACAACCTGAAAACTGAAATTGAGCGGGGTTTGCTGAAATCTTTACATAACAGCACATATAAACAAATACCAAAAAAAGGAGGATCCTTTGGGAGCAACAAGAGAGAAAAGTAGCAGACTCGGTTTTATAGACGCTGGTCCTGAGAAGTAATATATGGTGCAACATCTTTTACGCCCACTAGCACCGGCTTAAGCGGTATTCTACTTTAAAACAACACAGTTTGGGCTTAACGATCCTAAACTACCAGTAAGTAATAACACTACTGATTCGTGGGGGCTGATGCCACACAGCACTAAACGAACGTTAAACAAAAGTGATATTTTCCCTATAATTCATTGGTTTGTATATTCCCTCGTCACACTTTTACAAGGTTTTAGCCTATTTTTTTCATTTATTTCTAAACCTTTTGGCAACTGCGTTGTTTCATTCTGTGGTTTTGCCAAGTTTGGACGTGTTTCCTTAGAGATGATATTTTACTGATGTTTTATTTATTTTAATAGCGATTTTCCCCGTCCAACATGGGCGATAACGTAGACGATGGCTATCCCAGCTCATCTGTGTGTCCCTATTACCGTACATCCAAACTACGATACACCATTCCTACCACAACTGTAGTTCCTTACGCGTTCAGGTGTGAGGTAGTAGCTACAGGCACGACGTTCAGGGCGTACTCACAAGAGTTTCATATTGGACTGGGTAAGTTACCGATATTGGACTGGGTAAGTTACCGATATTGGACTGGGTAAGTTACCGATATACATCGATGCACAAGCTGTAATAAACATCCGGTAACTAGATTATAGTTTGAATAATATAAAATGCAAACGATTTTCTGTTAGGTCGCGTGGACCCACTTATAAAGCCACTTTAATAAATGGACCATCGGGCGCCCATATTGAACACCGGAAATAAATATGTAACGCAATTCGACAGACGTTAATTTCCATTACAATATGTTCTGTCATAAACATGGTTAAAATACATATAAGCTTGTTTTGCAGTCTGACAGCATGGTTATCACTTTATTATAAGGCCCACGTTTTAACCAGTATTAAGTAACATAATACATCGTACATATGTATGATAGGTATCGACATATATGTTATTACTGCATGTATTTTAATATTCTTTTCAGCAAACCTACAAGCCACCAACGGGACTCCAAGCACAACGATATCCTACACATTATATATATTGGCATTATTAGGATCAGCATCTATCATCGTAAAAATGGCGGGAAACTGAGCATGTGCCAGTTACTCTGCTGGACCTTTTCTTTGTAATATTCTCGCATGCTATATCGGCAGGTAGTTGTAAACAGTGCACGTGATTGCTTTCACGAGACATTTTTAGAAACGACGATATGAAGCTGATATACTGAAGGGCATCACGTGGCATGCCTGACCTTTATTTTATTGAATGGGTGTCATGGTGCTTGTTTTGAAATGTGCAAGAACTTGTAACCTAGGCTTCAACACGTAGACCAAGGTAGACAAATAGTGGATATATATACACTGACTGGCAGTTCAGTGAGTGAGTGAGTGAGTGAGTGAGTGAGTGAGTGAGTGAGTGAGTGAGTGAGTGAGTGAGTGAGTGAGTGAGTGAGTGAGTGAGTGAGTGAGTGAGTGAGTGAGTGAGTGAGTGAGTGAGTGAGTGAGTGAGTGAGTGAGTGAGTGAGTGAGTGAGTGAGTGAAAACTAATTTTAGTCACAGCCTAATAACACTACATGACCACTATATGACAACCATGACAACTCTCTCTAGCTCAGTCGTTGTCTACCTCTTCTAAGACAAAAAATCTAGTTCACTTCGGTAATATTGGAGTAGTAATATTGATCTAAGACAAGTCTAATGATAATAAATAGTATATACATTTCTCTCACTTCACCTAAGCAAACTTATAAAAAAACAACGAAACGCTAAAATTGTACTCAATTTATCTTTGTTACATAGTGATTTAGACAAGTGTCTGCAACGAGGGGCGAATTTCACGTAAACAAAACATAATATCAAAATAAATGTTTTAAAACCCCACAAACGTTCCTGCTAGTTTCTATTAAGAATTTAATTCTAAAATCATAAAACTTAACTAAACGCTTAGAAGTGTGAACCCACCGTCGTCCAGAACGTGAATGACCAGAATTCAAACACCACGTGACACATAACGTGAACTGACCATTACATCTGCGCATGTATGAAATGCAAGCAGACGACAAGTTTATATAACTTTGCTTACCCAATGAGAGAAAATACTTTATGTTTTATTCACTCCGTTCAAACGAAATAATTTATATTTATGTTTTCTCTGCCATTTCATTTTAGGCCAAACATTAATTATTTATCATCTTACTTCATAAGGATGCAATAAAGAATAAATACAGAAGTAGGAATGGCCCCGGACAGGGTTGTTATTTAATCGACAGAAAAAGAACGGGAGTCTGAGTATATCGGTATACATATGAAATATAGATATAACAATCGAACAGGAAAAGCAGCATTCAAGGACGACTGTCAACCACAAACACACGCAGAAAAAAAGAACAAATTTAAAGATGAATAAAAGGCCAAATAAGACATCACAAACACAACAAGGTTGAAGCTCACAAATATTTATGTAATTTATGTAAAGTTTAACTGTCTTATGTAGCAATTACAAATCGTAATATTCAATACATAATTCATACATAATTCTAAAAACGCCGTAATTTCAAAGAAAGTTAAATACGTGTGTATAATATAATTATAAACCTCAAATGTCAAGATTTAAGGAAACAGTCCTTTTAACTTTCTCTGACTTTCTAACATAACGATCTTTGGCATTATCCGATTTCTATCGACCGTGTTTCTTCAACAAGCGTTCACTAACACCATTATTAGTAGCACTAGTACATCCACCTGACCCGAAGTGCTTAAGATTTTCTTGGTAAGTCTTGCGTTCGGGTTGGAGAAGGGAGTCCGAATTCATGTGTTCCCATATTCCCGTACTGAACGCATCTGTCAAATGTAAAACATTAAAACGCGAATAAATCATTAAGTTCTAATTATAAAAAGACCTTAAATCAATGTCATAAATCCATAACGTTACCCGCCGTCAAGTCTATAAAACAATATATATAATTTGATATCAAATACCACGGTGGCAAATAGTGTAGTGTGACCTTATATATCACGGTGGCAAATAGTGTAGTGTGACCTTATATACAGGAAGCGTATTATAAGTACAAATTTAATAAATTCGACCAAAGAGCAGATCGATTGATAGTTTAATAGTAGCAACATATTTATAGTTTTTCAATTAACTAATTATATGGGCATTTATGATTAATAAAGATATACCCACATTAATGACCGAATTGTTATAAATTAATTGAAGGTATTAATTTGCCATTGTGCAAGAGAAACAACTGCTACATAAGTATCAAACTTGTTTTTTGTAACAATTACCTCCCATTCATTTTATACATAATTGAAAAAGAAAATATATTATGATCAACATTGCTTAGATCTAGTACAATATCTATAATGTATTTCACTATAATATGCGTGTAAGCAACAATATGAACCCAGAATTATATTGAAGGAAGCTTTATACAGCATTTAAATATATCCTTGTGAGGCACAATAATTTCATTATAGTCGTATCACGTACGTACAATTAAATCAAACTATTAACGCTTCCTTGTGGGGCAGAGGCTTTATATAGCATATCAATATATCCTTGTGAGGCACAAGACTTTCGTTTGGACTCGTAAATTCTTATACTAGTACACAATTTATTCTCGTATACCTTACGTAACAATTAAATCAACATCTTAACGTTTCCTTGTGAGGCACTTAAACGGACACAGATACATGTGTACGTATTGAAGATAATCATATAATATGCATTTATCAATGTAAATCCTCCTAAGAGATACAAACCTGATCTTCATTCGCACCAAAATTAAATCCTTATAGCAATCACTTTGCTAGTAAACCGTCTAGAACCTAACAGGCTAGAATCACGGACAAAAATGTCTTGGTTAGGACTAAATTCTAAAACATCAACCACCAACTTTTGTTCGACATAATTTGCCTCAAACAAGGTGGGTCAGAACGCGGAACTTAGCCATTTCGGAACAACAAGAGTTCCGTGAGCTTTGCAGGCTAATAGATGTGAAACAGTCCTATTAACCAGTTAATGGGTGGGACTAGCCAACTATTTGTACCATGCCAATCTTGTGTGAAACAGTCCACAGCCTTGGACTGATAGTCTGAATATTTAGAGTTAAATCTAAATAACTTCCGATTTTCAGAGTTAGCAAATCTAATGATGTCATGGAGCCCCCAAAGACCATCTAAGAAAGCAAAACATGCATCTGTGACTGACCAAGAATCAGTGTCACGCATTTTGCTAATACTATCTGTTATGCAATTATGTTCCCTTGGAACCCATTGAATGTCAATATCTATAATAAATCTCAAACACAACTCCAAGATACTCAACGCTAAATCTTGTAAGTGTATTTTCATACTACCGACCTTCACAGTGTGCACACGGCTTTGTGAATCCGAAAACCATTTGACATACTTGTCAAAAAACTCTCATAGCTAGGTAAATAGCTTTCAAAGAGAGACTTCAACATTTATGATTGTTTTGTTACAACGTGTACTGTGATTAAAACGAATACAACATCACAGTTGTGTCCTTTCTCTAACTAACTACAACTGCTTTTTTACATTTCCTTGGAATATATATGGAATTAAGTGTGCAGTATATGTACGCACCGATTGCAAAACTATTGGTGTCATAAAACACTAAAGTCTGAACTTGGCATGACGGTAGAATATGTCTGCAATTGACCTTATCAAATATTTTCCAGCCAGAAAAATAGTTATGAAACGCAAAAATGTTCACTATTAATCTTGAAAATGGTGTCCTATGTAAGCAGTGGTTCTATTTCTGCATATAGGTAGCGCGTCATGAGCCTAGCTATATTCCCTATAACCGGCATCATAGAAACTATCTTGCCTGTGCATGTAGCAAGCTGTCTAGCTGAGACATAGGGTAGCTTGGTAATATCGCCGCGTAGTGATAACTTAAGATCCTCTAATCTCCTAGAAGTTATAGAAATACAGAAGTCTCGACTGTTACATACCAGTCTTATCCATTCAAGGACTTACACAGGGACCCACACGGACTTTTCTACGTTAATGACGAAACCTGCTGAAACGAGACTGTTTTGAACAAAAATAGCATCTTGACGCGTACTGTCAAAATCGGAATTAGTTCCCCAGCCATCATCTAAGAACATTACTATTTTAATGCTATTGAATCTCCAGAATCAAACCATTTCGCGGAGCGTTTTGGTAAAAATGAAGGGAGCTGAACTCAAACCGAAGGGAACCACTGTAAAACAGTAGTACTTATTATTCATGCTGAACCCTAGGAACGTTTGATAAGCGGGAAAGATCACCAAATGATAGTATCCTTGGGAAAGATGAAATTGTAAAACAGGATTGATTCTCAAAATAGTCTAAACCTATTTTCCAGTCTTCGAACGACATTTTTTCCTTCCAAACGTGTTTATTGACAATACGTAAGTCTAGAATAAGTATTTTCCAAAAAACATTCGCTAGGGAAAATACTACTGTAATACTATTAAAGTGTTTTTTACTAAAGGCAGTTTAGACAATTACACTATGTGGACTTGACAAGAAGTTTCTGAAGCACTCATCTTCCTATTAGATAATATTTTCGTCAGGCATGGAACGACCATTTATAGACAAATTGTTGGTATCCCTATGGGAACGAACTGTGCACCCCTTGTCGCAGATTTGTTTTTATATTGCTATGAAAGAGATTTCATGTTGAGTCTTCCACCAGATACCCAGGATGATGTTATTGAGGCCTTTAATGACACCTTTCGGTATCTGGATGACATACTAAACACTGACAAACCTTTCTTTTCTACTATGGTTAATAATATATACCCTAAAGAACTTCAACTCAACAAAGCTCATATTTCTGATACTAACGCTTCTTTTCTTGATATACATCTCTCCATTGAAAATGGTGAAATAATCAGCAAAATATATGACAAGAGAGATGATTTTAATTTTGATATTGCTAATTATCCCCATTTAGATGGGGATGTTCCCCGAGCAATTTGTTATGGGCTCTATGTGTCTCAACTTATTCGTTTTTCTAGAGCTTTTACTCGAGTTGAAGACTTTAATATTCGTAATATTTGTATAACTAAAAAGCTACTCCATTCAGGGTTACCGTTACCATAAACTTCGTAAAACTTTTGCAAAATTTTAGTATCGTAACCCTGATCTTCTTTCCATTTAAGAACTCTTCTGCGACAAAGACTATCGCAACCTGACTTCTATGGTGACGTGATTTACAAACTTCGTAAGATCCTTCGCCATGATCACTTTCATACTATCTTTTTTAAACATTTGACCCTATCATTTTGCAACGCACTGCATGCTTGGTGGAGGACACATTTACAGTTCGCCACTATGCTTTCCTCTTTAATTGTGCAATGACCGGACAGGCTGTGCCTATCAAATAATTTAATATAGTACTTATCATTTATTGGTGTTTGCCCCGTGAACTCTCTCTTGAGGACGGCCGTATTTCGTTTGACCCAGACAAACTCGCGCCGGAAGAGTCCCGCCCGACCTCACCCGAAAAAGACGTCACACTGAGAGGCTTGGCGTTGTCCACGAAAAGGCTGCGAGATGGGGCCTGGGTACCTGGGTACTTTGCCACCGGGAAAATGAATTCGTGCAGGTTGGAAGATTGCGGCCGGAAATGGCCGGGTCTCGCCAACTGAATGCATGAAAGTAGGAAAAGAAGTAGATGAATCAACATGCTTCTTGGTAGATTGTACGGTTTTAAGTTTTTTGATGGCTTTAGCATCCGCAGTTTACGCTCGTCATCGCTGTCACTATCGAGCACGGGCGCCTCATATTATTTTACGGTAGCCGAGACCACTGTGGAAGTTTCTGCAACTTTAATAAGTTTGTTCCGATGATTGGCCTTTTTAAGCAACCCTTTGGCAGTGTCTCTAACCACCTAAGCTTCTACACCGTACAATCTCCTCTAAACCATCTATAATTTCTTAATTGAAATTAAATTGCTGCTTGTGAGAAGTCTTCTGAAATTCGAATTCTGGCTGTTTAGGTTTCGACACAGAATTTCCGCTAGAAAACTCCTTTTTTACGTCACTTAATTGATAGTCAAAATGTCCGGAACAGACCAAAAGCCTCAAAATGGTCACAATCCCCCGAGGTCTTACCTGGGCCACATACCTCTCTGTCGTCTGTGCCCTGAGCGGCTCCACCATGTGGTACGAATCCTTGACAGTCAGACGTCGACGTCCTGTACGCTATCCTGCTGTCGTCTAGGTTGATGTCTCCTCTGGAACCCTTGTCACCACGAAAAGAAGTCGTTAAGGATAACGACTCGTCACCAGGAGATGACATCTCAGACAAATGACTCGAAAGGCTATCGAAGTTTGCAGATAAAATTAAATTTGTTATTGTTAACAGTTGCCTATCCGAGCCTCGAATGACACATCATCTTAAAATCCAGCACGATTTCATCGTGCGCACGCATCACTGATCATCAAATACACCGATATCAACCGGAATTTTAAACACATCGTATAGTCGAACAATGCATCAATAGACCGAAGATGAATACTTGTATTTTTCTTCATTGAAAATACTTGGTTATAGTATACAGGAGAACCACTGCTGCTGTTTCTCAGGGTGATCCCGGACGAGCCCCCAATTTGTAACAGGTGGTGATAAAAGCATGTCTCAACCGGGACTCGAACCCATGGTATCTTGCTTACCGTGCTAGTGCTCTACCAACCGAGCTATTGAGAACATACGGTTGGCAATTGATTTTTCACCATATACCTGTTCCCGCTTACATATGTCACGGTTCATAGATATCTAACATGGGAGATTGATAATGTAGCGGTGTCCGGCCAGTTAGCTCATTCTGCAGAGCAACGGAACGGTATAATTAGTAAGAACGTCCCGGATTCGAGACCCGTTCCGGCATCTGGCGATCTCGGCAGGCACTGTGACTGAGAAGACTCCGAGAAAAATGCCAATGAAATTCACACACGAATTCTAAAATGTTTAGCACGACTTTGTAAGGACATAAATTCAACATATATGAGCATGGATATAATTGTTTGAAGCTATTAGAAATAGTAGGTAAGGATGTGATTTTCAAAACAAAAGGTGTTGTTTTATTATTTTCTAAACGAAGAATCAGAATTACCTCCCATATAATATATTTCGTTATACAAACGTATAGCTTTGAAAAAATGTTTGGCATTGACAAAAATAACTCATTCTGCCATTATTTAAAAACCGCTAAAACGTGTTCACAAATTATAGTTATTCTCAAACAAAAACAATCCAAATTTCGTTATTTTAAAGTTACCTCCCATTTCATTGAAATGAGAACAGTTTTCGATAACGTATATTCCCAATATATTTGCTTTATTTTTTTATCACCGTCTTTGTTTACAAATGACGCTATTAATAGTCACATACATTGACCCCAAACACACATGGCTTTGTACCTTGTCTATGGAATTGACATGCACTTTATTGGCTTATTTTGCTCAGTATATTATTGTTTTGTTTCTCAACTGATTCGTTTTTCTAGAGCTTGTAGTCAAGTTGAGGATTTTAATATTCGTAACATTTGTACAACTAAACAGCTACTCCGTCAAGGCTATCGTTACCATAAACTTAAACACTTTGAACAATCTTATTATCGTAACACTGATCTTCTTTTGAAATATAAAAGTAACTTAAACTCAGCGGGTGATAGATGCTACACACATTAGGTATAGACTACAGTTAGTTATTATATTGTCTGCTTCGAGATAAGGGTTTCAGCATTCTGACCAATCACTGATCTTATGTTTACACTATTATTAGACGTACCGAAATTCAAAAACTGACAGTTAGAGATAATGTTCTAGAGAGTACAGAAAATAAATACATCATATAATTGTTTGATATATGTGTATAGAGTAATGTTTAGTGTATTAACATGCCAAATGGTATGGTTTGAAAAGAAAAGAAGCTTCATATGAGCTTTATTATTTAGGAAATTGTGATTAAACCTCTCTGAGTAGCATAATGTATAACATTATCAGAAATGTTTCTCTGGGGCATTTTGGCAACCTGATTTATATGGTGACGTGATTTACAAACTTCGTAAAATCCTTGGTCATGATCACGCTCATACAATCTTCATTAAACGTGTTAAAAAGTTTCTCAAAGGAGGTTATGACCTATTATTTTGCAACGCACTGCATGTTTAGTGGTTGAATTGACCCATTTACAGCTCACCACTACGGTTTCCTCTTTGAGCGATGATCGGACAAATTATGGACCCTATGATGACGTCTATCTAAATCCTGAGAAAACGGTAACGTTTGTCTTCAATCGTGTCTTTATGGTTTATTCCCTTGTTGCTCTGGCTTCTGCCAAGTCATTGTGTACATGTTTTGTGGGTTTCTAGGCATTAGCTTTTATATTCATATATACATGATCGTTTTATTGGTATAACACTGACCATTCTAAGACGTAACCTTATTGTCAACCATTTTGTGTCTGTGATGTCAAAAACCTTGTCTTTTATTTATCATTGTAGTTGTCTGTTTGGTTACGTGTTATTGGTTGATTGTGGTCCTTACAGCTACAAAATCCCGATAATAGGCACACTAGTACTGAAAAACGGTTATTACGAATGTTGTACCAAGTGATTACTGTGTACGTGTGGGTTCATATATACAACATGCGCGCTAAATCCACTGAATATTAATGAGATAAGGCGTACTGTATGAGATGCTTCATGCACTTTGTGAATCGACCACAGGTCGTATATCGGGTATAAAAGCGGGTTTTAGCAGACGACATTTTGACCAACGAACTGATGAGACCACTCTTCTGTAGAAAGACCTAATAAGAAATACAAGTCATTAGAAATTGAAAAGGAAGCTAAAGATGTACTTACTCAAAACAACCTTAGAAGTTCATATTTACATAATCCGAAACAATACCCATCATTAAACGCAGCGTCGTGTTAAAAAAGTCCCTTTCCAACTATCCTGTTGCATCAACGAAACTATTATACAAACAAGTAATCCTCCATTTATATGTGTGTGTGTACTGTATATTGACACAAAACACAAGGGAGACATTCTTTATTAAAATTGGAATATTGGTAGAGGGGACCCCAACCAAGGGTAATATTTAATGGTAAAGATGGAGATACAGTATATGAAGTTATGCATGCATGGTTTACACATATTAGTAGATTATAAATCAACTTTTTTGTTTTTTAAATAAAGTTGTCTTAATTCATGCATGAATTGAAATATTGAAGAAATATTGGAGAAAGAAAAAAAAAAAGAGAGAGAAAGAGAGAGAGAGAGAGAGAGACAGACAGAAGATGGACAGAGAGAGACAGAGAGAGGGAGAAGGTAAGAGATAGAGAGAGAGAAGGAAAGAGATAGACAGACAGACAGACAGAGAGAGAGAGAGAGAGAGAGAGAGAGAGAGAGAGAGAGAAAGCGAGAGGGAGGGATGGAGATGAAAGAAAGGAGTTGAAGGAAGGAAGGAGGGAGTGTGGGAGGGATAAAGAGAGAGAGAGAGAGTTTCTATATATAGTCTTATACACATAAGAGCGGAGGGCCCCACACCCCAATGTTTCGGGGTGGGCCTCAGATTTATTTTTTACGAAAAAAAAATGCAACAAAAAAGTATGAATTGCCAACCTGAACATTACAATTCTGATTGATCAGATTTTAAAATCAACAGAAAATATTTTATTCAATCGTGAAATCACGATTCTTCCAGCTGAAAGAAATGTTTGAAAGACGTTAGCTTCCGCCTGTACGGCAGTGTTAACTAAAAATTGAACGTTTTATTAGAATTATTAGACTTTAGATACTAGTAACTAACGTTTCCTAATTTAACTAATTTAAATCTTTAATTTTCTTTAATCAAGTTAAACGATTTGTAAAGTAATTTTAAAGGAAGACAGGCCGGTAGCCAACCTTGAAATTTAACATAGAAATATCCCTTATTTTGGTGTCCGGTGGAATTAACCTCCCTCTCCACCTGGATTTTGTTTTGATTTCCTTCAGTGTGTTGCATTTCCCACATATACTAGCATATATTTGTTTTGATGAAAGTACATTCCCAAAATTCACCCAAAGCTACTGCCTCTGTGTGCACCAGTGTGCCCCAGTGTAGCTACGGACCTGGAAAAGCAGTATATACAGCGTCCTTCGAGATTGAACTTATTTCTGTCAAAGGAACTTAATTACTACATTTGATTTTAATCGGCCTCCGTAGCGCAGTAGGCTTACCCCCGTTGCGGACGGGGTTCAAACCCGCGGCTCTGCACTTTATTTTTAAAACGAAAATGTTTCTTTTTTGTCTCGCCTTTCCGAAGAAAAAAGAGAGATAGGTGTTCCTTTTCCGGCGGCGGCGGCGGCGAAGGCGAAGGCGTATTAAAGAGTGCTAATCTTTTTTTTCTTTAAACACTTTTTTTTTAGTGCAATTTCCTGTCATTTCCTGTCATTGTTTGGCTGTAACTGTATTCTGGAGATGTTGATATTTGAAAACCATGTTTTTGACAGTTTTTTATATAAATTTCAGAAGTGAAGCAGACAGGGTACGAAATTGCAAGGGGTAAAAATAGCTTTGACCTTTGACCCGGTGTTAGTATAGAACTGAAGAAATGTTTCTTAGAAGGTATTAAACCCCCTATTTCCTTGTTGATGTTAATAGCAGACATGTTTATTTGCATGATAAAGTAAGTTTCCCAGAATTCTAATCAGGTTTGAGTTTTTAACAGGTTGTCAACATTCTAACTTTACTACGGAAGGGGCATGGAGACTTATTTACGCTATTATAACCTATAATAAAATAAATATCACATTCTGTTGAGCGTGCCAGTGGAAATGATAATGTCGACCGCCTCGGGTCGACATTCCATTCTTGGGTTGATAATATCCACTGGCACCCTCAAGAAGATGTGCTATTTACATACTAACATATGGGAGAGTCTATGGGCGCGCGCGTGCTTGCGTGCGCGCGTGTTTGTGGGGGCGTGCGTTGTATGTGCTTGTGTGCGTGCTATTATCTATATGTTTGTTAACATTTAAATCTGATGAATCTCAAAGCAATTTTACTACTACTTCCCTCATAACAAGAAATCCGCGGATTCACATGTCTCGCCTAACGGGGGCGGGACTTAAAAATAAAAAGGTCAATGATGCTTAATTGAAAGTTTGTAAACATTTTAGTAACTAAAAACAATGGAGTTTGCAGTTATCTGAGATGACATTTAAGTGCATTTGTTTAAAAACAAAATGCCATTCTATTAAAAAAATCATCAACTCCAAAAAGTAGGTCAAGGTCATAGATGAAATGCATTCAACCAAAAATATGCACTGCACAAGACACAACTATGTCAAAATAGAATAGTTTGTCTTCCAAAGATTAAGCTATAAATTAGGTTTAAAACATCTAGTGCATAATTATAGTTCATGAGAAAGTGATGTAACTGTGACAATTAAAGTTATCTGCCCTTTGCTTGGATGGTGAAGGTCACATCCAAATTTGCTGTTTTGACACGTTGTGGTGTACTATCCAAGAAACAACTATAAGCAAAGTTTGAAAGGTCTAATGCATAAAGTTTGTGAGAAAGTGGCCTAAACGCAAATGTTGAAGGTAAACATTATTAAGTTATCTGCCCCTTGCTTGGAGGGTCAAGGTCACATCAACATTTGCTTTGTCACGTTGCAATGTACCACTCAAGATACAACTATAAGCAAAGTTTGAATGGTCTTAGTACATGCAGTTTGTGAAAAAGGGACCTAAACGTCAAAGTTGAAGGTAAGATTGTCTGCCCTTTGCTTGGAGAGTCAATGTCACATCTACATTTGCTTTGTCACGTTGCGATGTACACCCTAGATACAATTATAAACAAAGTTTGAAAGGTGTAGTGCATACAGTTTGTGAAAAAATGACCTAAACGCAAAAGTTGAACCTACAAATTATTAAGTTATCTGCCCTTTGCTTGGAAGGTCAAGATCACTTCCACATTTGCTTTGTCACGTTACTTCCCCTTTCTGTTACAGTAATCACTTCCACCACACAAATTTATAGCTGAAATCCAGCTAAGTTTAATTTTTTGGTTAAATATTGTTTAAGTCAATATTTCAACTTGCTTTGTTCATAATATAGGAAAGTAGTGTGAAAAACGGTATCTGGTTACAAAAATAATTTATTTATACAAAAATTCTATTTTAGCGAATATGAACACCGGTTACTTGGTTACTTGTTAACAAACATGTATTCCGTTGAGAACATTAAAGAAGCTACATACGTATTTAAATCTATGACCCAAGCCAAAACAGGTTGAATGTTTTCAACATCTTCTCGATGATGTTATTGCCAATTGCCTGTGTTGGTTACGGCAAGAGCTTGTTGTACCAAGCATTTAACTAGTGTATCGCCATTTTTTGTAATCACATGGCCTCAGCTATCTTCACGTGATTTGTGTGGTGGCAGGGGTTATTGGCTACAATACAAACGACTGCACCAGGCAATCACATCCGGCTGATTTAGTGTAATTAAACCTAAACCGAACACATACTTCAAATATACTAATATTACTCGATAATGAAGAAAAAATTGTTGTTGTTGTTGAAAAAATCTATTTTTAGAACTGAGCTTTTCAAAAAGCTAGCGGGCTGATATTTTGCGCTCTCACCCGCTATGACGCGTTGACGGTGATAGCGCGAAATATCAATCCGGCAGGGTATGGGGATTTTACATGGAGTCTTTACAGTGAGGTATGATAATTACTATTAACATTTTAAATTTGTGTAAACGGTGTCGGAAAGAAGAAAAAGACGAATACTCAGTCCGTCCGCAATAACGGGATCCTGCGACTGCGAGATTCATTTGAGATATCGAAATAAAATGTAATTTTTGTATCCATGGCAATATGGAGATGACACTCGTTATTGTTTTTATTTCGTCAAAATGTGATTGCCATGGCAACACAGTGGAAGAAAATCTATGATTTGCGAAAAATAATATTGCTGGTCTTTTTTTAAAGCAAATTCCATACGTGTACATGTATAATATGTGTGCGATTTTGTATTGTTTCAAGGATATTATAGGAAATAAATATATATATGGAATATATGTGGAATACGCGGGTAAGTGTTTATAATTCTCTACATATAATTCTCTCCCCCCCCCCCCCCCCCCCCCACTCCCCCACACCTCCCTCCACAACTTCTATTCAACAAACATGTATATATTTACATTACTTTTATATATACTTTTAAAATTATTAAAATAAGTTTTGCATATCATATTAAATAATGAACCACAGTGTGGTATATTATAGATAAATCATAAACCACAGTGTGGTATGTTATAAATAAATCATGAACCACAGTGTGGTATATTATAGATACATCATAAACCACAGTGTGGTATGTTATAGATAAATCATGAACCACAGTGTGGTATGTTATAGATAAATCATAATCCACAGTGTGGTATGTTATAGATAAATCATGAACCACAGTGTGGTATGTTATCTATATATCATGAACCATAGTGTGGTATGTTATAGATAAATCATGAACCACAGTGTGGTATGTTATCTATATATCATGAACCATAGTGTGTTATGTTATAGATAAATCATGAACCACAGTGTGTTATGTTATAGATAAATCATAATCCACAGTGTGGTATGTTATAGATATATCATGAACCACAGTGTGTTATGTTATAGATAAATCATAATCCACAGTGTGTTATGTTATAGATAAATCATAATCCACAGTGTGGTATGTTATAGATATATCATGAACCACAGTGTGTTATGTTATAGATAAATCATAATCCACAGTGTGGTATGTTATAGATATATCATGAACCACAGTGTGGTATGTTATAGATAAATCATAATCCACAGTGTGTTATGTTATAGATAAATCATAATCCACAGTGTGGTATGTTATAGATATATCATGAACCACAGTGTGTTATGTTATAGATAAATCATAATCCACAGTGTGGTATGTTATAGATATATCATGAACCACAGTGTGTTATGTTATAGATATATCATGAACCACAGTGTGTTATGTTATAGATATATCATGAACCATAGTGTGGTATGTTATAGATATATCATGAACCACAGTGTGTTATGTTATAGATAAATCATAATCCACAGTGTGGTATGTTATAGATATATCATGAACCACAGTGTGGTATGTTATAGATAAATCATGAACCACAGTGTGTTATGTTATAGATAAATCATGAACCACAGTGTGTTATGTTATAGATATATCACGGATATGATCGTGTTGTTATGAGTAGCGTAAATTATACCATAGTTTGGTGAACTTTCACGCCTGGTAACAACTGACACAAGCACCACAATGAGCTATACGCAGATGAGTGCCGACGTAACTTCTATGCTTGTGACAATGCTCGAAAATGGTTCGAAAAGGTAACTTGGAACCCAATCTCATTAAAATCATACCCTATTTATGCGTTGATACTCTCCGCTATAGGATCTGACCACACTCCCTTTCAGGTCACGTCAGATCGATCTTTAATCTAATCAATATTCATGAGCCGATCAACTAAATTCAACCAATGAAATCGCGCGTTTCATATGCACTTTAGATGATGACAATAGAAAATCCACATTAAACACATAGATCTATATCCGAATACAGATAAAGTCCTCGTGAGTTATTGCACGATAAATTTAAAGAAAAGAACTAATTGGCATGTTTATTTCAAGATACGAAGAAAATCATGGGCGCTGCCATGTGTGTTTTGAAAATATATATTCAACCGAAATTATTACGACATTACGACTCTAAATAGTAAGCCATAGTACATCTGGAACGCTTAGCTCACTGCTGACCCAATTCGCAACATCACGTACACTGCTTCGCAGCATTACTCGAATTTAATACGCAGGATTACATATTGGTTATGTCATCGCGCCTTAGATTCCCGCCAAAACCGCCAAAACAAATTTGCATTCAAAATCAACGTTATCATCCAAATGTTGCAATGTTATTCAGCCGATTGCTCCATCAATAATTTATTTACATGAAAGAAATGATAAAACCTTCATCTGCATTGTAAAAAACAAACACTCAACGCAAATTATACATCAACACGTTTGGCTTTATATATTGTTTACATAGCAACAGTGCAGTATTTTCTGTGCCGTTTCCTTCCGGCTAACAGAATGACAAGATTTTGAACATACCGAAACTTCGTGGTGCACACGAGGCGGGATCCCGAAGAATGGCGGGATTTGCCGAGCGTTCACGATTGCGTTGACCCGCGAGTGTCATTTTAGTGTGGGTTCAATCCCACGAATCCGTCAAACAATCTTTTCGTTGTTTTTTTTTAAGTAAATATTCAATAATGATTGGTGTTTATGTTTGTCAACATGTATTATGTTTTATAAGCTAAACGCTACGGACATTGTCTCTTTCAATACCGAGCGTAGACTGCTCCATGGCGTTTTACTGAAACGCAACATGCGCAGTGAAGCAGTGAAGAATACCGAAAAGATTTGTAGGCTGAAATCTGATTGGCTTATCGTAAGGTCAATCTGACGTGACCTGCAATGGAACGTTATCAGATTCTTGTAGTGTAGAGTATCGTAACGTGATAAATGGTCTGATTTTAATGAGATTGCTTGTACCCAAATATAGGAACTATTATGTCCTTAGGCTCGATCGAATTGAATGTTGTTTAACGGCTCATCAACACAGTATAGGTTATTTAGAGCCGCCCCAGAGAGAGGGGATGAATACATAGGAATCCGGGAACCTGCCCTACTCTTATTATCAAATAGATTCCTATGGTTCTTTAACGTGCTCGAAGGATAGACCGATACATGGGACCGCCCGGTTTACGTCCCCATCCGACGGACGAGGCTAAGGGAAAGTGTCTTGCCCAAGAACACACCGACGGAACTCAGTGGCACCACGGAGGATTGAACCCGGGGCCTCCGGTTACAAATCCGCCGCGCTACCGACTGCGCCACGCCAGGCTCGATCGAACAGACTGGATTTCCGTCACACACGTCAATGTATACATATGGTGCGCTTGTGAGTACGTCTGTAGATTCACGAAGTATACGTATGTATGCGGGATATACATAAATACGTATATCTATGTATGCGGGATATACATAAATACGTATGCGTATGTATGCGGGGTATACATAAATACGTATACATATGTATGCGGGGATATACATAAATACGCATACGTATGTATGCGGGGTATGCATAAATACGTATGTATGCGGGGTATAGATAAATACGTATGTATGCGGGGTATACATATATATACATAAATACGTATACGTATGTATGCGGGGGTATATATAAATACGTATACGCGTATGTATGCATATGTATACATAAATACGTATACGTATGTATGCGAGGATATGCATAAAGATGTATGTGTATGTATGCATATAGAGGTATGAGTGTGTGGGAGTGTGGGAGTGCGTATGTGTATATTACAGTTTGTTAGTTCAGTAGTTTTGCAAGAGAGGGACAATACTTTGTCTGCAAATACGTCTCTCCACTAGTCTTTTGAACTAACATCAGCAAATTGACAGACTATCCATATGCACGTATACGTACATGACAAAGAACTGCAAACAAGTCTCTAATCGTTGGAACTAACATCAAAACAAACTTGACGTGTTTGTATGATATTACAAGTCCATAACAATATCAAAGAAAGCATCTCTGCAAACACGTCTACAAAATGTTAAACTGGCAGCACGTAGTTTATACGGTAGGTTAAGGTTTCAAAACAAGTACCCGTTCAACTGTTCTGGAATCGTGCATGCTAGTTCAACACACGTACCAGTCATGAGGGTAAACCTAAAGCCGAATACTAGAAAGAAAATACAAATTCAGCATTGGTGATTTACTTTTATTAGAATGAGCGGGAACACGTGTATGCAAGTAGACATTTAAGAAACAACAAATCAAGTATACGATAAACGAAATGCTCTATTTCCGCTGTCCGGATTATGTGTTTTAGTAGTATATTATACAATTCAGACAGTGGTCGATATTTGATTATCCAAATTATTCTATGTTCCTTATTAAATCTGGCAAAATATAGGGTCAGTGCTTATACCGGCAAAGGGGTAATACCTCTCGAATTCATCTTCATTTTGTCATATTGTGTAAGTTCATTAAAGGTCTTGGTCGTCACACCTGTATTGTTTTAGACGTCGTCACACCTGTATTGTTTTAGATGTAGTCACACCTGTATTGTTTTAGATGTTATTTGAGCCCTGTCAGGAAATCCAGCAAAATAAGATAAAGTGTCTACAACAGAATCTGCAGCAACTCTGCATTTCTGCAGGTGTGAAGGTTCAGGCCAATGCTGTATGTTTTTCCAATATAAAAATGTGGATGTGCCTGCCACTGCCTGGACACTTCGTTTCTGTTTGTCCCATATAATATGTTGTTATTGACTGGTCAAGCACTATTCAACTAAACTCAAATTGATAAACTAAAAGTAACTGATTATTAACTGTCCATGGTATTATTGTATATTGCAATATAATACTAAATACATACTCCGGACAGAAGTAGCATAGCGTGAATTTGGTAACAAAACACATATAACATAACATACTCGTCACAAAGGTGTATACAACATATATGGCAACACGAAATAACTACATATGTAATAAAATGCAAATATGTGTGTATGTAAAAAGTAAAGTAAGTAAACCAGTAGCAGACGAAGCAGATTATATAAGAAATCTAAATATAGTTATTTGCGAGTGTGCGTTTTTTTTCTTTCTTAATATTGTTTAAAGTTTACACTGATATGACGAAAAGGCACGTACACACCCTTATTTTTCACGAATAGTAAATTTAGATAGAATAGTACAGACATATAAAACAAAAAATTACAATTATACTTAAATGAAATAAAAATGGATACGTTTTAATAGTGTGTGTTTTGTAAAGTTGAAATGGCACAAAACAAACACTCCAAAACACGAATTATATCTGTTACTGTACTCAAAGGTTTAATAATTCTCCCTTAAAGTGTGTTTTCTTAGGTAAGTAATAGATAGGGTATGGTCTCATTGAGTTGGTTGATTTAAACATCGAGGTTTTTAAATTAACCAACGAGATGAGACCATACTCTATTTGTTTTGTAGCATGTCCATTTCAGCTCCCTGCCATACTCTAACTTCCAATAACTGGTAGATGTAGTACACCATTTATTCTGACTGGTGTTATTTTCAATTAACGATTTATACCTGTGCTATTACAAAGGGAATTTCCGTGACCATGCTACAAGTGTTTATACCTGGCAAACTACATCTGTCACCTGGACAAGCGTATCCAATAATCCAATAGCACATGGGTATTCCATAACAGTGGTAAATGTAAGTATAAAGAGACAGTGCGATTTCATTACAAATCTAACGGGACAAGCGTATCACATAAACCGAATATCGGGAAATGCGTAACCCAAAACTAAACTACAGGGACAACTGTATCACATAAATCCAACTACAGTTTATAATAGCGTAAATGAGTCTTCATGCCCCTTCCATAGTAAAGTTAGAATGTTGACAACCAGTTAAAAACTCAAACCTGATTAGAAGATTTTCTGGGAAACTTACTTTATCGTATAAGTATACATGTCTGCTATTAAACATCAACAAGGAAATAGGGAACAAGGTCAAAGCTATGTTTACCCCTTGCAATTTCGTACACCGTCTACTTTCACTTCTAAGAAATGTATATCAAAAACTGTCAAAAACATGATGAGCTCCCTTTTCAAATATCAGCATCATGTCCAGAATACAGTTGCAGCCAAAATTGCACTAAAAACGTTTTTAAAGAAAAAAAAGATCAGCACTCTTTAATACAGAACTACTTTCGACCGCACCAGACGAGCACATTCGGCTGATTTAGTGTATTTAAACCTACAGGGACAGCAATATCACACAAGCCAAACACCGGGACATGTGCAACCCATAACCAAACTACGGGGACAAACGTCTCACATAAGCCAAATACCGGGACATGCGTAACCTATAACGAAACTACAGGGACAGGCGTAACCTATAAACTACAGGAACAGGCGTTTTTCCCATAACTAAACTACAGGGACAAGCGTAACTCATAACCAAACTACAGGAACAGGCGTTACCCATTCTTGCTATAATTGTATAACCTATTTCCATTCAATATGAGACAAAATCATAAGATGCATCATTTTTTAAAACCGAACAATTTAATGTTTTAAACGGAAAACAAAAAACGGTATTTTACTGCCGTATTTCTAGCACTTAATGTGATAGCGTTTCTGTGAAAGTATAAAACACCAGTAAATCCGCTAGCATGCTAATTATGTAACTAGAATATATTTTCTTTCTTTCTTCCTATACTGCACGCTGTCAGTTCTGATTAAGACGTCCTTTGTATCAAGAATTACGTTTAAATGCTCAGACATGTGTTTCTCTTCTTAACAAATATCCATGGATAAAGCATGTGTATTCTGGTTATATGGGTATAAGCAAAATATGTCACTGGTGAACAATCCCTGTCTAGCAATTAATTTATAAAATAAGTTTTGAAAATCACATTTTAAGTAAAAAGTCAGCGTATAAGCGTTATAAAACGTACTAATTATGAAAATCAAAAGCCCTTTAAACGTCTAAGAAAAGTGCATATTAGAAAACATATTTAATGTATTAGTATGTTATCAACGTTAATTCAGCTTAACTACGGTGTAACCATCTTGTCTAATATAAAAGGGTGCATGTATGTTATACACATACTGTATTTGTCCTCTCTTTCATCCGTGTTATACAGCCGACATCGTCAAATTAATACACTCAATAGGCGCAAGATTGTTAAGCAATACAAGTCAATAAAACAATATTCCCAAATATCACAGACTGACTTCATGGACGGTATACACTTCGGTGCAATCTGCAATGATAAAAAAAATCATATTATCAAACGATTGAAAGTCCTGTAAACAGGATTTTCCGCAGGCAACGTGCGAGTAAACCAACTTTCATATATTTAGCCGTGGCGGCCATCTTAGACTGTGCATAAGATTTGTGATTGTATGTATGTTGAAAATAAGCAGATATTAATTTAACACTCAAACTTTCTTACACTTTGACCTTTGATATTCTGACCTGAACATGTTTAACCGCAAAGAAACCAGTTTCATGAAGATTGGTAAGTAGGTGTTATCAAGCCCAATCTGTGTGGCGTTAAAGTAGAATACCGCTGACGCCGGTGCTTGAGGGTCTGGGTAGTGAACCGACTTAATAAAACCGAATCTGCTGCTTTTATCTCTTGTTTGTGTTCGTTGCTTGCAGGGATCCCTTTTCCAGTATTTATTGACATTCACACTAGCGTGTATTTAGTGTTGTGTGACGACTGTAAAAAAAAGTATGAAAAGAAATTTGGAAATCGTCGAGCAAAAAAATACAACAATATTGCAGTATCGGTTCATGAATGGTAATGAAAAGTGCTTGCTACCGTTCACACCCTCTAGCCCCGGGTTGAGCAGAACTCAATATTTAAAATGTCAATAGTACAGAAGTTTAAACCATCCCGAAGATGGTATGCATATGACGGTGAACATGGAACCTTCAACGAGATGTTTTCACACATGTTTTGGCCAGCGGCGTATGGTCCCAGTTTCTAACAAAGCGCTAAAGATGCCCTAAACGAGAAAACAATGGGCGAAATGAACAAAATGGAATTTAGCTGGGAGCAGAGCTTATGAAGCATGCGTATTACAGGTAACAGTCAAAATATTAAATCAAAAAGCAGGCAACATATCCTAAGGGTGATTACATAATAATAATAATAATAATATCTTTATTTTAAGAGGATTACATATTTGGCTACTAGCCAGTCTAACATATGGTCCTAAAAACAACGAAATATATTTACAGTATTGTTGGAAATCGGCTGAAAATCCATCATCGATCGTCATAATATTTAACCGACCGATGATCGATTATTAATCGATTAAACATGGCTGCTAAATATGACACAAGTGTAATCCTTTTTCAGACTATAACAAAGAAAACAAACACATTTCATGTATGTTCTGGTAATAAAGCAGCTGAATGAAACTGAACAGCATTTATTTGAAGTATACGTTTTTCAAAGTATTTGTAAGTTGTGATACCCCATAGAGATATCATATGTGATGACTGGTACTTGTTGCAAAATTGTAACATTTTAGTACAAGAGAATGAAATAATTTAAGCCAACATTTTTCAACAACCGAGTAAAGTCGATCATGAAAAATTATAATCGATTAATCGGAACAACACTAATTTACAGTATATACAAACGTGATTAAAACAATGGTATAACAAAAAAATAAAATATGTTTTATGTCTAATACCATTGTTCTCTAAAACGTTAGTATTTACTGATAAATTATTAGTTGTTACCGATTAATATGATAACTATGATTATAATAATACCAGTTTGATGAAAGCATTAAAACAAACAACTGCTTTAAAAATGATGGTACTAAAGACTAAATTAAAAAGCAGGCAACATAGCCTAAAGGTGATAAACAATACTCAGAACCTTTAAAGGCTGGAGTAGCGGAGCCACCTATTCGAAATTCAAGTAAGAAACCAAAAGTATTTGAGAATGTACCGATATCTGTAAATATCTCCAATGATTGGAATGAATAACTGTTCTGATTGCAAGCACGGGGAGACGTTTTACCGCCACGACAGTCACGCCATCTACAAACCAGTAGTGTTAATTTTGCATGTTAAGCACATTGGTAATACGGAACGTCAGTATTTACTGGGACTGCGTATCTAGTAGTTTGAGTTTTCATTTACTGGGTTAAAACTTGTCTTCACTCAACAACGGTTATCTATGCTCTCCTATACATGGAGGAAATACAGAATACTACCTGTCTACTTAATGGGCTGTTATGCAAAATGTATTATTAGTTAAGTTTTGTATTTTGGAGAACAATATGCAGTTACATATTTAGTTATGTCAATTGATATATATATATATATATGTTTGTTTTTTTCATTTTACTTTGTTATAACCTATTAACTGAGTTGTAAAATCATTAATGCATTTGATATTTTTATAGTGACTAACAAGTACTCATTAGGCTGGGTATTCATTTGTTTACTTAATATTGACTATATTATACTGTATTGTTGTGTATATGTAATATTTTGTAACGATGTTATTTATCACTTTAATAAAATAAAAAAAATGAAAAAATGCTAAGACTAATGGCATCATTTCAAAATTGGCCAAACAATTCGAATATCTTGATAAACTTTCAAATTGGCCATACAAGAATCATTTGATATAAAACTTATTAGAAAGTTGCACAAATGGACTTTCCATGCTGATGCTGTTTAGAGAGGATGTACCGTTCCTTCAAACAAACACGTATATGCAGTCACTCACTTCATCAAGTGGAATCGAACGAATAATTGCAACCAATAAATCCTTAAAATACCATATTCCACGAATGGAGACGCCGATAAACCCTTGTTTGAAATTTGACCCTTACGAGTTTTAAACGGGAAAATACATTTCATATGTTTCGACTAGTACCATTGTTACGGATTGCTGGAGGTATACAGTACTGGTTCTACGCAGAAATAAGCGGGTGGTCTGTCTCCACCACAAAAAATCGACCGTCAAACATAGCCTAACATGCTCTGAAAATGACGTTACACACCAAAAAAAATAAAATCGACTAGAACTAGTGTCCTGAAATTTAGCTCGGCCATTCGAAATTTAAGAAGGCTAGTGGTATACGCCGGGATCGACGACGCTACCCATGTCCAGATGGTTATATACACTACATTGTCCAATGGTTTGTGGTTTTGTTGTATCGAATGTAATGCCTACTTCTTATCAAAACATAATCTTTTTGTACCGGCTTTCAAACTGTCCGAGCTTTTATTAAAATTGAAATTCTGAACAAGTTTGATAAAGATCGCATTAAAAATGAATGACCTAGAGTGGTGTTAATAATGCAAAACATGGCAATTGTATTCAATTCTGTTGTTTCTGCTTACATTTGGCTGCTTATTGCATTTCTACAAGCTTTATTATAAACTCTTTTGTATAAAAATGACAGTTTGGTAAACGTCTGGTAAAGATCGGACGGAAGATTACGGTACGATAGCGCTAACGAAGCAAACTATAACATTTCTAATTAATTCAAGGGCCATAAGTCTGCAGTTTCTAGGGCAGTAGAAGCTTTCGAAGCTTTCATTAATATCAGTAATCTGGCCAAGTTTAGTAAAGAAAGATGAAGAAGCTAGAGTGTTGACGAAGCAAAATACAGTTTATTAACTAAATTAAGGGTCAAGTCATGTTGCTACTACATGTGAAAGTACTGTACCTACCGATTTGATTTATATACATCAAGGAGTACTTAGACAGGTGGCACTTTATCCTGTAGCTGTGCTTTATGAACACGTGTGACTGTATTGTTTGTACTGGTGATATGTAGACATTTACGTAGTTAGGGGACGCTTTGTTCTTGTCAGATGTTTTATGAGCGCTTGTGACTGTATTACACGTACTGGTTTGATGTGCAGACATCTTCTGACATAACGGACACTGTCCTTGTCAGATGTGTGTTTTGAAAAGGAGAATAACGGTCCTGTAGAAACTACAGTACCCAAAACGCAATGGCAATATAGTCTCGCAGTGCACCACACACTAAATCAAGTCAGCAAATAACATGGCAATACACAAACAGAGGCGAAGACAGAGTTACCGATTGGAACGGTCAACAGACAATACACAAACAGTGGTGAAGACAGATTTACCTATTGGAACGGTCAGCAGGCAATACAGCCTACAGGTTACCTTAAATCGATATTATGTGTAAGTACCGATATCTGCTTAGCTAGGCAATATTTTGTCATTGTCATAATAAGTTTTAAGAACACGTGTAATTGTATTGTACATACCGATTTGATGATCTGCTTATATAGGGGACACCTTGTCCTTGTCAGCCTTTGCTATATAAATAGCAAACACGATAAACAGCAACTGCAAAGACAATCAAATGTGTTGGTTCCTTGTAAATATCGATAAGTAACATCTCCGCAGCAAACCATTTTCAAAAACAGTTCGCTTCTTACTTTCAAATCCATAGACGAATGTCGTGCAAGTAATTAACATTAAAACATCATGCATGTATATATGTATAACAGATATAATATATATAAAAATATATAACCACAAGCGAATGGATTGATTTGCCCACCCGCGCCCATGCACTTGCATTTCATTTTTTTATTAAATTGTTAATAGTTTCTAGTTGCATGAAATGTTTGCGTAAAATAAACTTTCTGCCAGGTTGTCCGGTAAACAAAAATGCTAAATATTTTAAGGAATGAATGGTACACATTCTTGAAAGTAATTTATATTTAAAGAAAATGGTTGTAACGATTTTACACCGAAAACTCAACATAACTTCTAACCTGAATAATGGAGTGCGTGGTCCAGTGGTAGAGCGCCGAACTCAGAATCGAGAGGTTGTGGGTTCGATCCTCGCCACGGCCACGTTATTTATCCTTGAGCAAGATAATTAATCCACATTGCTTAGTACTGGTTCTACCCAGGAAGCCATCGAGAGTGATTAATCTAAGTTGCAATAACTTGTTTCGCAATCGATGTAAAATAAATATGTTTAAACTAACCTGAATAATGCCGCATACCACCAGCACTGGTATGGCAATCGCACTGTTGCCCAGGGACAAATCCCATACTTTTTGGAAGCAACCCTGTCAGAAGAAAAGATACAGCATGCGTGTTGATGTATACTAAATGAAAAAAGAAACGCAACTCGGACATTTGCACTATATATTGTATGTATAATATGCTGATGTTAATCAAATGGAGCTAGTACATGGCTACATTAGACCTTCCCTTTCGGAAAAAAAATAAAATTAAAACAACAAATAACACACTCAATGTTATCCCTTCAAAGTTTCATTATTGACAGAATACGCGTTTGGTTCAAGCAGTTGAGCAAACAGAGGATGTAGAATTTTGCAAGTCCTTTACATTAAATACAATACGGAAAAATTAAATACAATACTGAAAAATTAAATACAATACTGAAAAAGCTCAATTTTCAAAGCGGAACTTAAATATTTACGACTTTTGTGTTACAGACTGTACTGTGATTAAAAGGTGTACAACAGCACAGCTTCGACCTTTCTGTAACTGGCTGCAACCCTTTGTTTACAAAACATCTTGGAATTTCTCTGGAATATTACGTGAAATTAAGTGTGCAGTATATAAATTATATAACGAAAATTCTCTAGTTGCGTTTTTTTTTTTCCTTTAGTATTTATAAGCATATAACCTTCCACAAGAAGACGTATTACGCTCATTCAAACCATGCTGGGATTGCCATATGTACGTTCATGCATTTGAAATAGATTTTTTGTTCAACGGCTCATGGAAAAAACCCGAAGCACTGATTAGAGTTTCTCATTTGTTTTTAAGCCTTTTACGAACAACGGCCAGATCATCAAAATTAAAATGATGTTGCACATATGTAAGATCATGGAATTAAAACTTCTTATTTTGATATATTTATTATAAATGTGTACGTTTTATTGACTTTGAAACATCTCATACCGTTTCGCCGTTACTTATGTCGGCTGTGTACGGTGTTGCGGCGCAATTAAAATCAGTTGATGTCTTTCCGGCTGGAAGTGTTTTGCAGCAAGCTATCGGTGTAACGAGAGTAACTAACGAAATAGGTTTATTATTCCATTCTGATGAGACGCTGAAATCTTCGTAACTGTCTACACCACAACACTGGAACTGCAAAATTAAAGATCAACATTAAAAACCTTCGTATTATCAGGTGTGTCTCGGAGTACGTTTTATATATATATAAAGCATGTTACGCAGCTGATATGTAAACAGAGAAGAGCTGATATCATATTTTAATATGTGATTTTTTTGACACGAGTTCGGTAAATAGATTCATATTTCGAACGCCTGTCATACAACCAATGAATCAAATTCGTTGAGAATCGTTTTATTATATGCCTCTCTGCAGGCGTACACCGGGTGTTAAATGTGCCGATGCGAAACTGGGGCATGTTATTCACTCACCCTTGTGTCGGAGAAATCCGTACATGAAAGTCGAACAAACTATAGATATAAAAATCGAACAGGAAAAGTAGCATTCAAGGACGATAGTCAACCACAAACACACAGAGAAACAAAGCACAACTTTAAAGATGAATAAAAAGCAAACTAAGACATCACAAACACAAAAGGGTTAACAATAGGGCTACCGCCTTGGACGGCAGAAAAGGCCGCTGGGGGTTTAAACCAGGTTATAGGGTGCACCAAACCTAACACTTACCCTACCGTCAACTCAATAAAACGGGACAGTGTAAATAAAGAAATCCCCACCATGAATTATTCTCTAACCAACAAGTCATCAAGTCCGATCTTTGTGACTTTAAAGCAGAATATCGCTTAAGCCGGTGCTAGGAGACGTGAGAGGTATTGCGCTTAATATTACCTCTCAGGAACAGACTCAATAAAACCGAGTCTGCTACTTAAATCTCTTGTTTGTGTTTGTTGCTTCCAAGGGATCCCCTTTTCAGTATTTATTAACAGGTGAATCATAATATGAATAAGGCACTGCCCCATGGCGAGCGTCGGTTTAAGTAAATAAAATGGTTAAATTGTGTAATATTACTCATTCTTTAATACCTTATAACATAAGGATTTTCTAAACCCAACTCAGTTGCTCCGTTCTAAGAGTAAGAGTCAAACAAAAAACATTGTTTTTGCGGGAGGAGAATAATATGAAACATTTTAGATAAACTTTCTTCTATGAACATATCCAGAACAAAACAATATTGAAAAGGTAAAAAGGTGGAAATGTTGTTTTCAAAAAAATAATATATATATATATATAAAAAAGTAAAAAAAAAACAATAATAATAATTGTGAAGCAAATCGGCCACAGTTGTGAAATTTTTTATTTGAATTATGGAGTAACCCGATTTCGGTCCCTTTTATAGAAGGGGGAAAAAGGCCGTGGTTGAATGCTTTCACTTGTGCAGCATGTGTCAGGTGAACTTGAATAAGCATGATCAGTATACTTATGTATGCATACTTTTTTAAGAGACTTCTCGGGATGAACCAATCTTTTCCTATTCCCTAAATGTAAATAAATTCAGTAAGCAGAATGATCACTTAGGAAGGAATAGGAATGATCACTACCCTAACGTGTTCTATGTTTTGAATTGTTTCATGCGATACCGAATCATTTTGAACATCTGGATGTGTACTATGGCTCTGTGCAGGTACAGTCAACACATGTGTGCAATGACTCAATTGTCTGTTCATGTGTATTACTTACACCGGGTTTGTTTAAAAGAAAGTGATTATTTTCCAACAAAAGGCCAATACTCCTTGTAAAAGGGCCAGTTGGTTTATGGGAATTTAACATGTATGTGTTTTTCCCTTCTTGTTTATCTTCCGGCAATTGAGAACATTAGCGCATGCTTTCTTCCCATCAATTGCCATTTAGCAAACCAATATTCAGATATTGTACAGGTCATTCATTCTTGTAAGACATATATTACCATGGCATAGCTTGACTTTTGTTTGCCAACTTTCCCACTGGTTAACAGTGCTTTGACATACATTTCTATACAGTTTCGAATGGTCAACTCAGACAATGAAGAAAAAAAAAGAAAAAAAGTTTACATCTCCAGGAACATTTTGCACAATGTGTATAATGTGCCATATATATACATGTATGTTCAAATACTACTAGTAAATGAACGTTTGCTTACAAATTGAGCATTGTTTGTCATATTGTCTGCTGCTGTTAAGCATTACATTGAAGCAAAACTGACTCAGTATTGCGGAATTGTATGTGTTTACGTAATTAGTAGCTTCGCGCCTACACATTTTGCATTATTTTACATTGTTTTAGTGTTTCTTAATGTTTCAAATCTAACAACTTTCAATGTTGACAGTTGGTACGAGAGTGTTGCTGGTAAACAGGCGACACATACTGCCCACATGTCTACATTCATTAAAAAAAAAAGCATATGAAAGGATAAATGTGGAAATCGCCGAACACGATACATTTTATATAAAAAATATTGCGATCTCTGTTTGACTGATCTGATTTAAGCCTCATCCTAAGAAGTTTGAGATCAAGCTTCATCGTCATAGGTTTGATTGATCTAAATAAGCCTAGGCATACTGCCCACATATCGTGAATATTCGTTAAAAAATATAATGAAAGTATAAATTTTATCACCTAACATGGGAAATACAAAACTATTGCGGTCTCCGTTTGATTAATTTGATTAAGAGGTCCTTTTGATCTGACTTTTTATATCTATAATTAACCTCATCCTAAGAGGTTTAGTTGATCTGATTTTAAAAGCATCAGACATCCTAAGAGGTTTAATTGATCTGATTAAGCCTCGTCCTAATAAGAGTTTGATTGATCTGACTTACCCACAGCCTAAGAGGTTAATAACTGGGGTAGGTGTGCCTCTTTGTGAATTGACCAGATTTAGAGCTTAAGGTCGCTAACAAGGGCCAATATCACAAAGAGGCACACATACACCCGTTAATGACTTATTTATAACATGTGTGATCAAAATAGTATTATTTGTAGACATAGGCCCCTATCTAAATTGCGCAAAGTGATAATACTGTTTATTTACTTCTGTATTTGTATGTTTCATCTACAAGAAAAAAAGCATAACGTTACTATACACCAGTCATTGTCTCCGTGGCCGAGTGGTTAACAACGTTGCGTTGTTAATCTTCTCGCCTTTCACCGCTGCAGGTTCGAATCCCACTGGGAGCTCGTCTAGTGAGGATGTGTCTACTCTTACGGATGGCGGGAGGTGTACAGTACTGGTTCTACCCAGGACAAGTGGGTGGTCAGCCTCCACCACCCAAACATCCACCATCATATATAACCATACATGTGTTGAAAATGACGTAAAACACCATAAAAACAAACAAGCAAATCATTGCTGATGTGTCATTTCAAATAATCAGTTCGTTTAATACATTGTTCCCAAGTCACCACTCTCTACATCCCCTCTTAAAATTAAAATTGCCTCGAACGTCACCGACTGACGTAATCATTATTGAAACGTCTACAGAACTTGTCTACAAAGAACAAAAATGTTTACGTTTGTGCTTTTAAGTAAAAGAAAGGATATTTCAATAACCGCCTTTGGTTTCGCAAAAATAATTTAAGGATATAAAGGTAGGCGAATAATTATTATTTTATATAACTACTGTTTCAGGTGAATTTTATCATTCATAAGTATAACTGAGACTTAAATGGCGCAGTAGGTTGTTAAAATCCAATTTGGACACAAATCAATGAATCTCAAAGATTTATAAGGTAGGATGGATGATCAGCTCTTATCCAGCTTTCTTAGTCTTTTTGTCAAATTGTATTTTCAATGAAATTTGACTCCTTTCAAGTGAAAATCACTGCATGACAACTTTTTTTAATAAGAGAAAGATCTAGTCTACTGTACTGTTCAGTACAGTAATAACAAAAAAATAGATCTAGACTAGATGTTTTGATTTTGCATTGAGTTTAGAAAACTCCACTGATGTACTCAGTGAGGCATAACAGTATGAGTATTGCACACATTATTTAATCTCTCCAGGCTATTTACTTTTAAAAACGAAATTTGCCACTGTTTAACGACAAAATCAACGATTTCTAATGCTTGATTATGTTAAAATAAATGTGACTGCGGTAATATGTAAGTTAGACTATATGTATGTTATATTCAATGCACAAGACCTCGCTTCGCTCGGTAAAATTGGCTGTATAACATCTCTTCGCTCGGTGTAATTAGCTTTATTTTCTTGCGAATAACATCTCGCTTCGTTCGGGCGTTCATGTGAGGTTATATCGACGTGCCAGAAATACTATTCACCGAGCACGGTGAATCGTATTTCTAGCACGTCGTTATACCAATCGTGAACGCTCGGCCAATCCCGTCATTCTTCGGGATCCCGCCTCGTGTATATCAAGGCGCTTTGATATGTTCAAAATCTTAACATTCTGTTAGCCGGAAGGCAACGGCACAGAAAATAATGCACTGTTGCTAAGCTGTTGCTACATAAACATTATGGCCGCTTGCCACACGTGCTGATGTATGATTTGCGTTGCATGTTTGTTATTTACAATTCAGATGAAGGTTTTATCACTACTTTCACGTAAATAAACTGCAGATGGAGCAATCGGCTAAATGACATTGCAAAATGTTGGAGATAACTTTGATTTTGAATGCAAATTCGTTTTGGCGGGAATCTCGCGCGCGTAACGCTAGTATGACGTAACCACTATGGAAACCTGCATATTACATTCGAGTCATGCTGCGAAGCAGTGTGCGAGATGTTGCGAATGGTCGTTATACAATGTCATTCTCGCCCTCGATCGATACTAGTATCATCTCTCGTGGAACTATGGGGGAAAAAGTAGTCCGGTCAGGTGATTTGCATATATATAGCTTGGGACCAAAACCCAGGTTTTAGGACCCAATCTAGACACGCCGGACAAAAGCACCAAACTTTCCTCAAATGTGTGTTTATATTTATGTGTATTTTTAAAAGGGTCCCCAAAGGTTCGTGAATCCCTAAATGTATTAGGATTATATGCACACCGAATTACTGCACCGCGGATGAAGTCCTGAAAAATCAGGAGGGCACCTGCCGAATATCATTAATGAATTTGAAAAAATCGAAATGACGTCAGTATGTATACAATGCAACCTTACGGGCAGGTAACTCTAGCTGGTTGACGAAGATTTTATTGCCTTAGTATCGCAATTTTTAACATGATTTCAGAAAATCAACAACGCGTTAACCGTAAGGCGAGCTTACGCTCGCGATAATACAAAGATCTGTAGATGATGATGTAGGTGCCTTAACTCGCTTTAAAGAATTGCTGTGGGTTCGAATCCCACTGGGAGCTCAACTTGTGAGAAAATGTCGATTCTTACGGATGGCAGGAGGTATACAGCATTGGTTCTACACAGGAAAAATGGGATGGCCTGCCTCTTACACAAAAAAGTCCACCGCCATATATAGCGCTGCCAAACTGAAATACCACGCCATTATTCCCAGTCACATTATACTGACATGGTACTATTTTTATGAATTATTTGATGTGACCCGGCCGGCAAGTATCTATCTGTTGCCACCATACTGAACATGTATGTGAGTGTTTCATAACTATCTTCAGTTTGAATGTTTTCCTTAAGGTAAGCAATAAATATATTTGGAGCATATGTTCACATCTTAATTCTTGTTCCCGTCTGTATGTCTCACTAACAGTTACTTCCGTGAAAGAGACATAGGAGCAGTATTTTCTTGTTAAAAGTGATAACAATGGAGCATGCGACTGATTTGAGACAGGTTTGGATATGGTTGAGATTTTGTCTTAGCTAGATCTTAATCTGATAATAGAGAAAAGCAAATCCACCGAACCCATACGTTATGCTTGAAGACCTACAGGTTTGCATCAGTGACATGTTTAACTGTTTTCCGGTATTTAACACATGATTCTCAGAAGTACTTCTGTATGCAGCCTAGTGCATGTGAGACGTTCAAACCAAACGTATTTCTATCACCTGTATCATGATTATGTTCCAGCCAAATGACATCACTTCCGCTGATCCAAGACCTTTGTATTCCTTCAGTGACGTTTTGAGCTGATCTTTTACCTGCAGAGGAGAAAAAATATTTATTGTTATTATTACTATAATATTTTCAATATTAGATCAGTTATTGTTTTCTGGACAATACTTTTAGTTCATACATATTATAAAGTGATTGCATTGTTGTTGTTGTGGAGTTGCTGTTCCTTTTCTTGAACCTATATATACACATTTTTCACTTGTCATATTTGTTGTTTTTTGTGTAATGCGTACGTTTTTTATTATGAGTTGGTGGCCTTTTAAGTAAAGTTAAGTTTAAATAAAATGGCTTAGTAAAACGATAAGACGATATATGACAGGTGTATATCATCGAAAGGTGACCCGTAACAGCCAAGAAGACAACACCAATGAAGCACTTGTCTAAAGACAGCAGAGCTCAGGGTCAACGATAAACACCCCATCAATGGCATATCACACATATTCATGTTGTACTATTCCCATATACTCTGCTGGAAATCCATGAAATGAATGCATCCCAACAACCTACTGGGACGAACTGGGGTTTTCGGCAAATTACATGGGACTATTGTTTGATGGAAATGTTTATTAGAATGAAATCATATGTATGGCTCATGGTGCAGTGAATTAAATCTAAATTATTCGACAATATATAGCTATAAATTGTCTCCGTTCATATATTCGTCCGCCTCTTTATCGACAATTTAACTGATGTTATAGATAAGCAAACAGATTCGTTCTATCAGAACACACAGCATTATATGTATTCCCGTTGGAGTGATTTAAGTGTACTAAATAATTTATATTTGGTCACATATTCAAACATAATTGTATGTATATCCCTGCGTATCGTGATCATCCATTAAATTGCTATGGTAGGTACGTTAAACTCGCTATAGACAGTAAATTATGAAGTACATTATATTTACAAATAATAAAACGTAAGTGATTTGCTCTGAGCTACTTATTGCAGTACAATAAAACAGAAAAGTCAGTCGATTGAGGTATAGCGGGAAGTCAGTTTCAAATGTCACGTTACAATTACTTAAGTTTAGTGTTGAACATTTGCAGCGATTACAAATAATGAAAATTCAACCCGAAGAAAGATGATAAAAACGTACCAAATCTGGTTTTCCGTAAAGAAGTCCAATAGCCACAGCCTCTGCTACTACGAATACAATGATAACAATGGCGTACTGAAAAACAAGGTGGTATACTTCAGTTTTAAAGTTATCATTCGTTGAAAAGAACATGACCTGTAACGAACATAATTTGGTTTACTTTAATAGCTAATCGTCGTGCTATGGCATAATAACGGAGGGTGGCCATTGATGCGTTCTTCTGAAATCTGACAAAGATAAATGCTTAACCCTACATCAGTATAGTGTATGTCCATTTAATGTCAAAATGTCATGTTGCTTATAACATTAATTTATTACGTGTTTTTATTTAAATTCCACAAATTTGTATTTAAATCTGATTTCGAATAATGAAGAAGTCAATTTGTGTATTTAAAATAAACTCATTGTTAATGACAATTGTAACTTTTGATACAAAGTGCTATCAAAGGGGGCATACTATCAGTGTTAAGGGAGCTACAGGGAAGTTACTCATACACAGAGAATTGTTCTTGGCTGTTTGATAATATAATATACTGTTACATATCCGGCACTCATTCAATAGACAATTATTTTTATTATCTCGTTTTAAGCACTTCTCTATTACTCTTTTATTACACATACCAGCCACAGCAGTGAGTCGATCTTACAACACGCTCCGCAGCAACCGAAGAACGCCAGCGCCACCAGTGCCAATCCACCGATAATGAGGCCGATAGATAAACTTTGCAGTATGTCACCAAGGTTGATGCTATCAACATCGAAATCTCCCAGGTCCGTATCCTTCAACACATCCTTCATCTGATTCATTGCTACCTTCAGGAACGGCTCATAGATCGATTTACCATAGCGGAGAATAAACCCAACAACGGTCAAAGATAGACCTAGAAGCTGAAAAGAAATAAAATAGTACAGAAATAACACACAAGTTGAAATGTACTGTGTATAACATGTTTACAAATACCAATCGCATTAATTTTATAAACTGCACCCCAACAAGGTATAATGCAATAAATGAACAAATATGTACTGAACAAATATGTACATACAACAACTTATAGCGAATAAAACATGGTTCGTGGTGAAAGTCCGGTCCGTGGCATCACCACACTAACACGGTCCGTGGTGAAAGTCAATTCACCATCGGGAGTTCAACTTGGTTTCAGGCGTGCAAACCTCACTTTTTTCCGAACAAAATTAACGAAACAACAACAGCAACATACATACAAGTACTGAAGCATAGTGACGACTGTGTAAATAAAATTCAATTAAAACAATATCAACCACACAAAAACATGACGGTTAGTTAACTTATGATCGTAAATAGTGGTGGTGGAGGTGGGGACCTCAAAGATATCGGTGTGATACATTATTACTTCAAACCAATAAATATGCGTTTTAACAGCCGACCATAATTAACATCTTCAAAAAAGCTACGTTCGGAATTACGCTTACGTGGAATTAGTCGAGATGTTGCGAATGCAACTTATGCATGAAGTACAGCGGTTTCACGTGAGTTTGCACAGAGGAGTGCGAAATGCTACAGCTCAGTCTTGAACAACATTACTTCCTCACAATGAAAGATCATATGGTATAGTTCTTCATACAGTAGTGTGGGTGCTACATCAGCAACAAAAATATTAAATTAGGAAACTCTCTAGTATCAAAATACTATGTATATTTAAACGTTTTGTTTTTTCAACTGAGATAGTCCAAACTAAAGTATTTGCTTTATCTCTTCAAGTTGCTGTTTGCTGCATTATTTAGGCTGTTTTGTCTAGAAAAACAAATGATCTGAAAAATGTAATTGCGAAATTGTAAACAGCAAAGGAGCTTGAGATACAAGTTCAGCAACTATGGCTCAAACGAACACCGAAATCAATAGTTGAAACATCAAAGTTGGCTAATAATTTGTATTTAAGCTTTTTATAACAAGCACATAACATAGTATATCTTGTTTTACAAACGCATGTAGTGCAAATCAAACTTCATCTACAAAAACTGTTTTAGCAGCTAATTTTCGACACTTACTATGAAAATAAGGTTGATAACGACCAGGAGAAGTCTGGCAATTCCGGACAGGCACCCCATATTGTAGGCTTCTGCAGCGTAATCTGTTCACGTGTATCTGAAGAAAGTCAAAGATATATGAGATAAAATCAATATTAGGACTACCCGTGTTTGTTTGTATCTCTACAAATATACGTCACACTTCTATAAAATGTTCAGATATGTTTGCACAAAAAATGTTTTACCTATGTCCCATAACTCTGGGTTGTATGTTTACAAAATTATCTTCCATACTTAATGGGTAAGCAGTTTGTATGTAAGCTTGTATCTCCTTAACTATAAGTCATATTGCTATACAATGTCTCAAATATGTTTGCCACAAAACAATAAATCAGCAGGTGCAAGCACACAAACACCCTTCTAACTCAGTGTGTTTAAATGGATTGTAGCAGTGTGCTCGGAAACCTTTATTAATAAAACCTACAAAATGGTGAAAGAATGATAAAAATCGGATGATAAACAAAGAAGATATTGACCATTTGAACTTTGTTAATGGAATCCGCTATTTTGAGGACTATGCCGCCATAGTTAAAAATTGCCAGATTTGGCATATGGATAAATATCAATTAAAGCAAAGGAATGCACTGCAAATGAATGCAGAATCCTAAAATAATCATTAAGTATATTATTACACATCCATATACTTTTTTCATACAGCTGATGTGGTTTAAACCCCCAGTGGCCTACTTTGCCACTGACTGTTCCAAGGCGGTAGCCCTATTGTCAACCCTTTTGTGTTTGTGATGTCGTTTGCATTTATTATTACTTTTGCCTTCTTGTTTGTCTGTTTGCGTGTTTGTTTCTGTGTTTTGTGGCTGACTGTCCTCCTTGTATGCTACTTTCCCTGTCCGATATTTTTATATTTCTTGCTTTCTTGTAAATGGGTTATGATATTTATAAATATTCCATATATGGTCATTTAGAACTGTGACGCCATCGTTCTCAAAATGGCGTATTCCTTGAATAAACTTCAAATAGTCATGTCTCAATCGGTAATATACGATATTGATAATTCTTTCGATATTTTTAAAGTTTTTTTAGAACTCTCAATACCATATTTTTTTCAGCACAAGGCTACATTCCCATTCTTTTGCGTCGTCATTTCACAAGTCATAATGGACGGATCAATTATATGTGGGCCTAATCTGAAACTGCTTTAAAAAACATAGATCTCCTTACTATCAAAAAGGTAAATAAACTGTTAACGATTTATTTAACCATGTACCTTGCGCAACACCAACATTATGTATTGTTCTACATATTCGCGCGCAACAAAAGGTTATCCAACTACAATCCTTGCGCTTTAAACCGAGAAACGGAAAGGTTTCGTTCCCTGTCGGCTGTATGTATGATGGAATACTTCATCCTTCATCTTCCTCTACATGAGTTAAAGGGACACATGGCAATCCGGAAGTCTTTCTCAAGCATTAACATTAGCCTCTCCATTTATTAATCCATCATTTTGCCTTTAAATCTGCGTGTATATATTTAAATATAATTTCGAGTATTCAATTTGTCTTCGTTATTCTACCATATATTATTGGGGAAATGTATTCAACAGTTAGCAATACACAGACACAATTTGCTTTATACTGTTCTTATAATTAATATTAATGATTGAACAAATGCAGTCTATGTAGAAAAACTAACGGTCGCCACGAGTTTTTTAAACATCAAGATTGCCATGTGACGTAAACATTAATTGTGTAACCAGATACATGAGGATATGAAGAAACCGCCAATGGAATACACGATATCGAATTCAATCCTCAAATAATGTGTTAACTTGCCGAGGACGAAACATAACAAAATAGATTAATTATGGACAGGACTGGATAACCTTAATTATTTGGACTTCTTTGAATTTGAATAATTTTAATAATGTAAAACTCTGTGGGATTTTTAAGACGATAGTGGAATCATTCCGCCGGCAATGGAATCATTCCGCCGGCAATGGAATCATTCCGCCGACACATTCCGCCGACAATGGAATCATTCCACCGACAATGGAATCATTCCACATGTGTGATTTTTTGTTGATCATTTCAGGCGCCTTTATTTATTTTGATTTTGTTGACTAATTAAAGTTCATTTAATAAAAATAAATATTTTTACTAGTGTTGGGAAATTTAAGAAGGATGTTTTCAATAAATTTATGTTTGCTTTTTTCTAAGATATCTACAGAAGTAAACGTAACTTTCCGTATTTGGAAGTCAATGTATGTCTGAAAGATATCAAGAAGAGTTGAGGAATTTAATATTCGTAATCTTTGTATAACTAAAAGGCTACTCCATCACGGCTTCCGTTACTTTAAATTTCGAAAACTATTTGCAGAAATTTATTATCGTAACCCTGATCTACTTTTTTAAATATAAAATTAAAGAACTCTTCACAACTTGACATCTATGTCGATATTATTTACAAACTTCGTAAGATCTTTCGTCAGAACACTTTCATACAATCTTAAACTTATTAAAAAGTGTATCAAAAGAGGTTGTGATCTAATCATTTTGCAATGCGTTGGTTGACCCATTTACAGCTCCCCACTATGCTGTCATCGTTGTTTTTGCGATGATTGGACAGATTTTTGACCTTTAAATGACGTCTATCTAAATCTTGATAGGACGGTGACGTTTGATGTGTGTCTCCTATCTTGTCTTGTCGTGCCCTTAATGGTATACGCTCTCGTTGCTCTGGCTTCTGCCAAGTCATAAAGTCCTTACTTTGTGGAGTTCTATGCTTTTGGTTTTTCATATTCATATATACATGATCATCTCTGTGTTATACTTATATTGCCTATTAATGCTGTCTTGTTTGTTACAGAATATAGCCTGGCGGGGATTTCTTTACTTAAACTGTCTCGTTTTATTGGGACGACGAGTGAGGTTTGGTACACTGTAGAACATATTTTAAACCATCAGTGTCTTTTTTGCCACTGACCGTTTCAAGACGGTACTGCTATTGGCAACCCAAGACGGTAACACTATTGGCGTACCAAGACGGTACCACTATTGGCAACCCAAGACGGTTCCACTATTGGCAACCCAAGACGGTACCTCTATTGGCAACCGAAGACGGTTCCACTATTGGCAAACCAAGACGGTACCACTATTAGCAACCCAAGACGGTACCACTGTTGGCAACCCAAGACGGTATCTCTATTGGCAACCAAAGACGGTTCCACTGTTGGCAACCCAAGACGGTTCCACTGTTGGCAACCCAAGACGGTACCTCCATTGGCAACCCAAACGGTTCCACTATTAGCAACCCAAGACGGTTCCACTATTGGCAACTCAAGACGGTCCCACCATTGGCAACCCAAGACGGTTCCACTATTGGCAACCCAAGACGGTTCCACTATTGGCAACTCAAGACGGTCCCACCATTGGCAACCCAAGACGGTTCCACTATTGGCAACCCTTTTATGTTTGTGGTGTCGCATACTTTGCTTCTATTTATCAGTTTAAGCGTTGTCTGTATTGCATGTTTGTATTGCATGTCTGTATTGCATGTTTGTATTGTATGTTTGTATTGCATGTTTGTATTGCATGCGTGCTATTGGTTCTGTGAATGCATGTTCGACTTTGCCTTATTGTCAACCCTTTTGTGTTTGTGATGTCTTATCTTGCTTTTTATTCATTTTTAAAGTCTCCCATATTTCACAGTACGGAACATTGCTCGGCCTTTTCCGTCAGTGGCGGGAACGCCAAAGTTTTACGGACGTCTTCGTCAGATTCCGCCACTAGGGAATAACGATTACGGAAATTAACGAAGAGTTCCTGTTCCTCTTGGCGTTCTCGTGCAAACTGGTGTAAAAAGGCGTGAATCATTAGAAATATTAATAAAATATCATTTTAAATTATGTTATATATAGTTTAAACCAATGTTTTTGAGATACTGAAAATATCTCCCTCGGTAGAGAAATATTTCCCGTATCTCAAAAACACTGGTTATTAAACTCTATATCATTGCCTGTTATCCTCATAAATGGTGATCTATTTTTGGTGATAAATATGTTTGATCGGTTTGTGGGTTATCATTTATTGACAACAATAAATAAAGTTGTCAATACATAAAGTCTCAGTACTGGTATTCAGTGTCTCATTGTTTCACAGTGACTATTTCACTTTGATTTGAAATACCATCTATAATTTGTTATTGTGGTGGTAATGACTTCTAGTCATGTATTATCCTCTCTTGGAAATAAAGAGAATAATAATAATATACAATAACTTCCAAACTTGCAAAAATAATTCTATTTCACTTTCTCTGTGAAATATTACTCTTGTGAGAATTAAAGTACACTCAACATAAAGAAAAATGCGCCAATGCACGCGATACAAGACACGTGCATATCATAAAAACTTTTATAACAATGCTAGCCATCGTCGTTTGGCTAAAATAAAGGCAGATGATTCTGCAAAATACAACCTAGATGTATTTGACCTCAGTAAACCATGTTGTCCTTTTGTGGCAAAACACGTCTGTGCAGTTTCACAGCATTGCGTGTTATAGCTACAGAGATGCCAGATTGCATAAACGACGTTACCATTTCGTTTGGGCTGAGAAGTGAGCTAGCCTATTTACAAACCAGTATGATGGGACCATAGTAAACCAAATCATCCTTTATTTGCAAACATATCTTTATAGTTGCATAATATAAACAAGCTTGCATACAAAACTGTATCCATTACATTTTGGTCAAAAGAATGTGCATCATGAAACTAATTTTTAAGAGTTCATATTTCGTAAACGATAAGTTCTTATCATTAATCATTCGTTTATCTAAATATGTCATGCAAGCACGAGCGCGTTTAATCAAATGTCGTTTATTGGGTTTTTAATCTGCTAATAATTAAACTCCGAGGAGGTACGAGTTTTTTTACAGCACTTCCTGTGTCTAGGTGGTATCAGAAAGCAAAGCAAATACACCCTGCCATTGACAAGAGATATGTATCCAATAAATTATTGCATTTTACAATTCAAGTACTGAAATAGATATTTGAATTACAATTTATATTGGACGTTTATATAGTGCATTTGCATAGAGATACCTATTTATAATATTTACACCTGCAAAATTGCAGAGTTGCGGCAATAAATGTTATAAACACTCCACTTAGTTGCATATGTCCACACACAGGAGCCACGCTGGTCCTTACGCTCCATCCTACACACAGGAGTGACGCTGGTCCTTACACTCCATTTAGCTGCATATTCCTATACACAAGAGCCACGCTGAAATAATACGTGTGAACGAAATCTATGTAAGGTTCTCTTGGAAGAAAGTAGCTCCCCTGATCACATAGCAATACAAGTTCTTATCAATAATAAGGACCCAACACTCCATTTAGTTGTCTATTTCGACAAAGAGGAACCACGCTGTTCCTAACACTCCATTTAGTTGTCTATTTCGACAAAGAGGAACCACGCTGTTCCTAACGCTCCATTTAGTTGCCCAGATTTACACACAGGACTACGCTGGTCCTAACACTCCATTTAGTTGCATATTTCTACACACAGGACCCACGCTGGTCCTAAGACTCCATTAAGTTGCCTATTTCGACACACAGGATCCATGTTGGTCCTAACACTCCATTCAGTTGTCTATTTCGACACACAGTAGCTACGTAGGTTCAACTCTTCATTTAGTTGAGCCACGTCGGTCCTAACATTCCATTTAGCTGTCTATTTCGACACACAGGAGCCACGCTGGTCCTAACATTCCATTTATCTGTCTTTTTCGACACACAGGAGCCACGTCGGTCCTAACATTCCATTTAGCTGTCTATTTCGACACACGGGAGTTATATTCATTTAGATAGGGGTAGTATGTATAATTAGTATTAGTAGTTTTAAGGTCAAAATAGTGTTGCTGGTTTTAAAACTACAGTCAAACCTGTATTAAGGCACCATTAAAGAAAAGAACAATTAAAGCAGGTAGTTCCTTAACAGAGGTGGACAATTAAAGCAGGAAGTTCCTTAACAGAGGTGGATTAAAGCAGGTAATTCCTTAACAGAGGTGGACAATTAAAGCATGTAGTTCCTTAATAGAGGTGGACAATTAAAGCAGATAGTCCTTAGCAGAGGTGGACAATTAAAGCAGGTAGTTCCTTAACAGAGGTGGACAATTAAAGCAGGTAGTTCCTTAACAGATGTGGACAATTAAAGCAGGTAGTTCCTAAACAGAGGTGGATTAAAGCTGGTAGTTCCTTAACAGAGGTGGATTAAAGCAGGTAGTTCCTTAACAAAGGTGGACAATTAAAGCAGGTAGTTCTTTAACAGAGGTGGACAATTAAAGCAGGTAGTTCCTTAACAAATGTGGACAATTAAAGCAGGTAGTTCCTTGACAGAGTTGGATTAAAGTAGGAAGTTCCTTAACAGAGTAGGACAATTAAAGCAGGTAGTTCCTTAACAGAGGTGGACAATTAAAGCAGGTAGTTCCTTAACAGAGGTGGACAATTAAAGCAGGTAGTTCCTTAACAGAGGTGGACAAGTAAAGCAGGTAGTTCCTTAACAGAGGTGGATTAAAGCTGGTAGTTCCTTAACAGAGATGGATTAAAGCAGGTAGTTCCTTAACAAAGGTGGAAAATTAAAGCAAGTAGTTCCTTAACAGAGGTGGACAATTAAAGCAGGTAGTTCCTTAACGGAGGTGGACAATTAAAGCAGGTAGTTCCTTAGCAGAGGTGGACAATAAAAGCAGGTAGTTCCTTAACATAGGTGGATAATTAAAGCAGGTAGTTCCTTAGCAAAGGTGGACAATTAAAGCAGGTAGTTCCTTAACAGAGGTGGATTAAAGCTGGTAGTTCCTTAACAGAGGTGGATTAAAGCAGGTAGTTCCTTAACAAAGGTGGACAATTAAAGCAGGTAGTTCTTTAACAGAGGTGGACAATTAAAGCAGGTAGTTCCTTAACAGATGTGGACAATTAAAGCAGGTAGTTCCTTAACAGAGGTGGATTAAAGCAGGTAGTTCCTTAACAGAGGTGGACAATTAAAGCAGGTAGTTCCTTAACAGAAGTGGACAATTAAAGCAGGTAGTTCATTAACAGAGGTGGACAATTAAAGCAGGTAGTTCCTTAACAGAGGTGGACAAGTAAAGCAGGTAGTTCCTTAACAGAGGTGGATTAAAGCTGGTAGTTCCTTAACAGAGGTGGATTATTAAAGCAGGTAGTTCCTTAACAAAGGTGGACAATTAAAGCAGGTAGTTCCTTAACAGAGGTGGATAATTAAAGCAGGTAGTTCCTTAACGGAGGTGGACAATTAAAGCAGGTAGTTCCTTAGCAGAGGTGGACAATAAAAGCAGGTAGTTCCTTAACATAGGTGGATAATTAAAGCAGGTAGTTCCTTAGCAAAGGTGGACAATTAAAGCAGGTAGTTCCTTGACAGAGGTAGACAATTAAAGCAGGTAGTTCCTTAGCAAAGGTGGACAATTAAAGCAGGTAGTTCCTTAACAGAGGTGGACAATTAAAGTTCCTTAACAGAGGTGGACAATTAAAGCAGGTAGTTCCTTAACAAAGGTGGAAAATTAAAGCAGGTAGTTCCTTAACAGAGGTGGACAATTAAAGCAGGTAGTTTCTTATCAGAGGCGGATTAAAGCAGGTAGTTCCTTAACAGAGGTGGATTAAAGCTGGTAGTTCCTTAACAGAGGTGGATTAAAGCAGGTAGTTCCTTAACAAAGGTGGACAATTAAAGCAGGTAATTCCTTAACGGATGTGGACAATTAAAGCAGGTAGCAGAGGTGGACAATAAAAGCAGGTAGTTCCTTAACATAGGTGGATAATTAAAGCAGGTAGTTCCTTAGCAAAGGTGGACAATTAAATCAGGTAGTTCCTTAACAGAGGTGGATTAAAGCTGGTAGTTCCTTAACAGAGGTGGATTAAAGCAGGTAGTTCCTTAACAAAGGTGGACAATTAAAGCAGGTAGTTCTTTAACAGAGGTGGACAATTAAAGCAGGTAGTTCCTTAACAGATGTGGACAATTAAAGCAGGTAGTTCCTTAACAGAGGTGGATTAAAGCAGGTAGTTCCTTAACAGAGGTGGACAATTAAAGCAGGTAGTTCCTTAACAGAAGTGGACAATTAAAGCAGGTAGTTCCTTAACAGAGGTGGAAAATTAAAGCAGGTAGTTCCTTAACAGAGGTGGACAAGTAAAGCAGGTAGTTCCTTAACAGAGGTGGATTAAAGCTGGTAGTTCCTTAACAGAGGTGGATTATTAAAGCAGGTAGTTCCTTAACAAAGGTGGACAATTAAAGCAGGTAGTTCCTTAACAGAGGTGGACAATTAAAGCAGGTAGTTCCTTAACAGAGGTGGACAATTATAGCAGGTAGTTTCTTATCAGAGGCGGATTAAAGCAGGTAGTTCCTTAACAGAGGTGGATTAAAGCTGGTAGTTCCTTAACAGAGGTGGATTAAAGCAGGTAGTTCCTTAACAAAGGTGGACAATTAAAGCAAGTAGTTCCTTAACAGAGGTGGACAATTAAAGCAGGTAGTTCCTTAACGGAGGTGGACAATTAAAGCAGGTAGTTCCTTAGCAGAGGTGGACAATAAAAGCAGGTAGTTCCTTAACATAGGTGGATATTTAAAGCAGGTAGTTCCTTAGCAAAGGTGGACAATTAAAGCAGGTAGTTCCTTAACAGAGGTGGACAATTAAAGCAGGTAGTTCCTTAGCAAAGGTGGACAATTAAAGCAGGTAGTTCCTTAACAGAGGTGGAAAATTAAAGTTCCTTAACAGAGGTGGACAATTAAAGCAGGTAGTTCCTTAACAAAGGTGGACAATTAAAGCAGGTAGTTCCTTAACAGAGGTGGACAATTAAAGCATGTAGTTTCTTATCAGAGGCGGATTAAAGCAGGTAGTTCCTTAACAGAGGTGGACATTTAAAGAAGGTAGTTCCTTAAAAGAGGTGGATTAAAGCAGGTAGTTCCTTAACAGAGGTGGATTAAAGCAGGTAGTTCCTTAACAAAGGTGCACAATTAAAGCATGTAGTTCCTTAACAGAGGTGGAATAAAACAGGTAGTTCCTTAACAGAGGTGGACAATTAAAGCAGGTAGTGACTTAACAGTGTTGGTATTTCAAGCATGCCTGACTGTATGTACAGTTTTGAAGGTTTCCGATAGGTTTTTAAACAAATAAAAGAAAGAACTTACGTGTATCTATATATTGTTAATAAATCAAATCAACGTTGTTTTATTGCTATCCATTAATGTATAATATATTGCACATACAGCCAAAGTGTCCATGCATAAACTGTTTACGGATATAATTGTTGTTTGTCAACAGTTCAGTTACGACGGTGATGTGCATAATGATTCATCAGTTACATTATAACATGGTGTAAGTTAATTAATTCAGCAAATACAAGGTTTGTGCCGCAAGCAGATTACACTTATACTATCATACTCACAAACACATCACCAAGGACAGGTAATTTCTAATTAATAATCATAACACCAGGGGCAGGCAATTTTTTATAGGTTAAATTCAATTCATAAGTTTGTTTGAATCACAGGGTTCAAGAATCATATCAGTACGACATACTAAAGTAAAGGCATTTCCACCCCCACCCCCTCCCTTAAATTGAGTCAGTTTTTGCAGACAAAAAGCGCCTTATATGGCTATTCAATGATGATGATGAAAACACACACACACACACAACTAGAACGGGTTCAACCCAGACAACATGTAAATTACATTTTATTGGTATTGAAGGTTTTAGAGTTGTAGTTTAAAAAGAAAATATTGTATTTCTGTAGTATCTGCGGCCATTTTTTGTTAAAGGCGGCGGTAAGCCAATAATCTGCATGAAAGGCATAACGAAGAAACGTTAGTTTAAACATATTTATTTTACATCGATTGCGAAACAAGTTATTGCAACTTAGATTAATCACTCTCGATGGCTTCCTGGGTAGAACCAGTACTAAGAAATGTGGATTAATTATCTTGCTCAAGGATAAATAACGTGGCCAAGCAAGGATCGAACCCACGACCTCTCGATCTGGAGTTTGGCGCTCTACCACTAGACCACGCACTCCACTAATTCTTTTTCACTCCACGAAGAAACGTTTTGGCCATGTTGTGTATATATTTATAATGCAGTCTACGAGAATAAACTTAACTTTCCCTACATAACTTTTCTACTTGTTGTCTAGGTTAACAGTCGATATTCCGGAAGTTGTAAAACGCAAATCTGAAATGAAACCGCCAAAAAAGAATTCTGGATAAAGTTCGTTTATATCCGGAAAGCAGTTTCAGAGAGTTTACCTAAATAACTCTGTACATTTGCGTGCACCATGTCAGCCATCTTTGATGACGAATAAAAACGTAACTCAGTATGTACATGCACGCGCAATGTGAATATGATAGGCAGCAGGGGATTAATGCATTCGATATACACTAACTTGTCGTATATTTAGTAACAGTGGGCATCTTGTATAATATTTGGCGATGGAAAACAACAACATAAGCACGTCACCAGTTTGAACATGTTTCAAAGAATTGTAAATGTTTTCTACATTTTCCGATATATCATATATAAATATAAGATATATATGCTTGAATTATACTTCGATACTTGATGATGACGAAAAACAAAAATTCGAAAGGTGCAAAAAAAAAAAAGAAAAAAAAAAGAAGAAGGAAAAAAAGGAAAGTAACATGCACATGTCATTTCATTCACAGGTCAGTCATTACAGGCCCATGTCATTGTACAATAACTGGATAAGCGTTTTAAGAGAGAGGGTTAAACATTTCACATTTACCCTTTACAATGTTTTGTAAAATTCGCCTTGCTGCGGCAGACGTCTTGAATATAAGACATAGTGGACTTGTTCATGCTATTGTATTACACCACCTAAAAAGCGGTTTCGAATTAGAGGTCAGTTAAAATGGTTAATAATTTATTTATTTTTAGTAACTGCGGCCATCATGGAGGACAACAACACATAAAGATGAAAATGCAACATTCAATAAAAATTGCGACAAAACTGTTTCATTAAATCAGACGAGCGGTTTCATGTGATATGTCTTCTTTGTGAACTTTGCTCGCTGGCGACCGAATTACGGTTAACGGGCGATACACGACATAACCTCGCATAAGCGTAGTTTATTGTCAATACATATTTACATTGCAAACGTGTCGGGACACACGTTTTCATAGCAGTTGTTACGGCCCTTCCCATATACGTTCGTCATTGTTTCAGTTAATGAGATATAAATATTATTTACAATGTATACATTAACGTATCATATTATCCAAATAACAATTGAGTCCGAAGTTTAAAATACGATAAAACATAGTGTATAACCATTCCTTCCCGGTCAGAATGTTATTGTCGTTGCGTTTTAGATTAAAGAGTTGTTAAAATGCAGCTATTTTAACTGTTTAAGTAAATTATTGTGATAAATAAGAAATAAATACAAGTCACCGGATACGGTAAGTATACGACACTGGATACGGTATGTATCCAAGGCAGTATTTACTGCTTACATTGTAACCGATAACAGTTCGTACAGTCAACTATGTATATGGTGATCCACCGACAAATAAACAGAAAACAGTTTGACTTAATGTTTGATATAGTGTCGTGTGTTACAAACAAGAATATTCAATTGTATTTTAAATGCACTAATAAGGTCATAAACAAATCACCACAAGTAAAAACGGTTGCTATAACTACGCGTGTAATTCAGTGGTCAATTAGGCCAAAAAAAACTTAAGGTATGCCAAAGCTGAAAATGCCCATGAGCCTCAAAATTAGGTCAAAGGTCAACTGAGTGCAAAGAAATGATATAGGGTTCTAATAACTAAAATGGTATTGAATGTATAGAATTTATTCTCCCAAAAATCAGCATCTTTGTGTAAAATACACGTTATAGTTAACAGACATAGCAAAATAAAGGCAAACAGATTACAAAAAATAAGGTCAAAGGTTAATAAATGCATTTTAAATGCATTTTAATGAAACATATTCGGATTGAAACATGAATTCAACCAAACAATCATTGAAACCCACGTGTTAGCTCTACTGGCCAAAGGCCTATGGGATGCCGAGTTGTCCGTCGTCACTCAGTTGTCCGTAGTCCGTCTGTTGTCCGTCGTCCGTCGTTAACTTTTGTCTCGTTAAGCGAGATCGGACTAGTAACAGCGGAGTTATGGCCCTTGATTTAGTTAAAAACGCTATATTTTGCCACATTAAGATGATAGAGCCTTCATTTTTTATCCGATCTTTACAAAACTTTAACAAATTGTTAATATCAACGAAAGCTCGAAATAATTCGAAAACCAGCCGGACCGGTCTAGTAACAGCAAAGTTATGGCCCTTGATTTAATTAAAAATGCTAAATTTTGCTTCGTTAAGACAATAGGGCCTTTATTTTTCATCCGATCTCTACCAAACTTTACCAGCTGTTAATATCAATAAAAGCTCGGACAAGTTCGAAAACCAGCCAGGTCGGATCAGTAATAACGGAGTTATGGCCCTTGTTCATCCTTTTTACAAGATAGAGGCCGCATTTTTTGAGCAATCTGAACAAAACTTGCACAGATTGTAATAACTATATGACCATAAAATCTTGGATACATTTGATAATGGGCAAGATGGGACCAGTAACACCAGAATTATGACCACTGAAATAGCAAAAAATGTAGTGTTTACATGTTGTTAACACGATACCGGCCACATTTCTTGAGCATTGAATTTTAACCAAAGCTACAGGTTTTATTTTTTTATTATGAGTTTATTTATTATTTTTTTTTTTTTTTGATTATTATGATTTATTTCATTTTAAATATATACAACATGTATATATATATATCTTTATTTATTTTTATTTTTTTTATTTCACTGTTTTTACGCCGTGTTGGAAACTTACGAAACTGAGCAGGAATCATTGGTATGGTTTCTAGTTGTGCCTATTGCGTTTGTTTCCGGTTCGTTGATTTTTGATGGAGTTACGGCTCCATGACATCCTTTTTATTTTAAATTTCTTGCCGACGCTACTCCTCAACGCCTTTTTGGATTTCGACAAGCATCGGTAAGATATCTAGTTGTGCATATCGCGCTTTTGTTCCAGTTTGCTGATTTTAAACGGAGTTATGGCACTTTGACGTTTTTTACTTTAAATTTCTTGTCTGTCGGCGTTACTCCTCCTATATGGCTTGTTGGATTTCTACGAAATGTGGCAGGAAGCCTCAGTATGATGTCTAGTTTTAGTTCTTAGCAAATTGCGGTATATCAATGAAATATTTTACAAGTTCGAAAACCAGCTAGATCTTATTAGTAACGACAAGTTATGGCCCTTGATTTGTTGAAAAATGCTGTATTGTATTGTCCTTTGTTATATCTGTAGCTACTTCATTGTTTATCTGATCCTTACCAAATTCGTTTGGAATGTTAATTACGCCCCACCCCAACCCATCCCACGCACACATACGCCACCTCTCCATCACACCATTTTTATGAATTTTCATTCATAGAAGAAATTGGGACAAAGTAAAAAATACCGATGCCAGACTGGACAAAGCAGACTTATTGCTCATGATTACCAGGTGAGGGATTTAGGGCAATCCAGGCTCTCTTTTTTTTGCAATGTTTTAACAGAAGTACTAATGGGAATTTTATGATGATATCTCTCTTGATATAAGAGCCATTTTAGCCAGTAGAGCGTCCACATGCCCTCTTGGGCCACTTGTTTTAAAATTGTTTTACAAAATAGTTTACATTGTTTTGTATGACATACAAAGTTGCCCTATTTAAAGTTTCCCGAAACATGTGTTAATTCAAAAAATTAAGGGTTCGATTTGTTTTGGAAAAAAGAAAGATGCCTACAAAAAAACAACTCCATCGCTACTCAGCATAATATTTTGTCCATCTATTTTGACAGTTGCTTGGCATGTTGCGTTGACAGAAAAGAGTGCACTTCATGCTTGGTTTGACCCCTTTACAGTCAGTGCACTTCATGCTTGGTTTGACCCCTTTACATCAATTCACTTCATTCTTGGTTTGAACCTTTTATAGTCAGTGCACTTAATGCTTGGTTTGACCCCTTTACAGTCAGTGCACTTCATGCTTGGTTTGATCCCTTTACAACAGAGCACTTCATGCTTGGTTTGACCCCTTTACAACAGAGCACTTCATGCTTGGTTTGACCCCTTTACAACAGTGCACTTCATGCTTGGTTTGACCCCTTTACAACAGAGCACTTCATGCTTGGTTTGACCCCTTCACAACAGTGCACTTCATGCTTGGTTTGACACCTTTTCAACAGATCACTTCATGCTTGGTTTGACCCCTTTACAGTCAGTGCACTTCATGCTTGGTTTGACCCCTTCACAACAGTGCACGTCATGCTTGGTTTGACCCCTTTACAGTCAGTGCACTTCATGCTTGATTTGACCCCTGTACAGTCAGTGCACTTCATGCTTGGTTTGACCCCTGTACAGTCAGTGCACTTCATGCTTGGTTTGACCCCTTTTCAACAGTGCACTTCATGCTTGGTTTGACCCCTTTACAGTCAGTGCACTTCATGCTTGGTTTGACCCCTTCACAACAGTGCACGTCATGCTTGGTTTGACTCCTTTACAGTCAGTGCACTTCATGCTTGATTTGACCCCTGTACAGTCAGTGCACTTCGTGCTTGGTTTGACCCTGTACAGTCAGTGCACTTCATGCTTGGTTTGATCCCTTTACAACAGAGCACTTCATGTTTGGTTTGACCCATTTAAAACAGAGCACTTCATGTTTGGTTTGACCCATTTAAAACAGAGCACTTAATGCTTGGTTTGATCCCTTTACAACAGAGCACTTCATGCTTGGTTTGACCCCTTTAAAATCAGTGCACTTCATGCTTGGTTTGAGCCTTTACAACAGTGCACTTCATGCTTGGTATGACCTATTCGCAACAGTGCACTTCATGCTTGGTTTGACCCCTTAACAACAGATCACTTCATGCTTGGTTTGACCCTTTTACAACAAGTCACTTCATGCTTGGTTTGACCCTTTTACAACAGTGCACTTCATGCTTGGTTTGACCCCTTTACAACAGAGCACTTCATGCTTGGTTTGATCCTTTTACAACAGTGCACTTCATGCTTGGTTCGACCCCTTTACAACAGAGCACTTCATGCTTGGTTTGACCCCTTTACAACAGTACACTTCTTGCTTGGTTTGACCCTTTTACAACAGCGCACTTCATGATTGGTTTGACCCCTTTACAATCAGTGCACTTCATGCTTGGTTTGACCCCTTTACAATCAGTGCACTTCATGCTTGGTTTGAGCCTTTACAACAGTACACTTCATGCTTGGTTTGACCCATTTGCAACAGTGCACTTCATGCTTGGTTTGACCCCGTAACAACAGATCACTTCATGCTTGGTTTGACCCTTTTACAACAGATCACTTCATGCTTGGTTTGACCCTTTTACAACAATGCACTTCATGCTTGGTTTGACCCCTTTACAACAGAGCACTTCATGCTTGGTTTGACCCTTTTACAACAGTGCACTTCATGCTTGGTTTGACTCCTTTACAACAGTACACTTCATGCTTGGTTTGACCCCTTTACAACAGTACACTTCATGTTTGGTTTGACCCCTTTACAACAGTACACTTCATGCTTGGTTTGACCCCTTTACAACAGTGCACTTCATGCTTGGTTTGACCCCTTTACAACAGTACACTTCATGCTTGGTTAGACCCTTTTACAACAATGCACTTCATGCTTGGTTTGACCCCTTTTCAACAGATCACTTCATGCTTGGTTTGTCCCCTTTACAATCAGTGCACTTCATGTTTGGTTTGACCCCTTTACAACAGTACACTTCATGCTTGGTTTGACCCCTTTACAACAGTACACTTCATGTTTGGTTTGACTCCTTTACAACAATACACTTCATGCTTGGTTTGACCCCTTTACAATCAGTGCACTTCATGCTTGGTTTGACCCCTTTACAACAGTACACTTCATGTTTGGTTTGACCCCTTTACAATAGATCACTTCATGCTTGGTTTGACCCCTTTACAATCAGTGCACTTCATGTTTGGTTTGACCCCTTTACAACAGTACACTTCATGCTTGGTTTGACCCCTTTACAACAGTACACTTCATGTTTGGTTTGACTCCTTTACAACAGATCACTTCATGCTTGGTTTGACCCCTTTACAACAGATCACTTCATGCTTGGTTTGACCCCTTTACAACAGTACACTTCATGTTTGGTTTGACCCCTTTACAACAGTACACTTCAGGCTTGGTTTGACCCCTTTACAATCAGTGCACTTCATGCTTGGTTTGACCCCTTTACAACAGATCACTTCATGCTTGGTTTGACCCCTTTACAACAGAGCACTTCATGCTTGGTTTGACCCTTTTACAACAGTGCACTTCATGCTTGGTTTGACTCCTTTACAACAGTGCACTTCATGCTTGGTTTGACCCCTTTACAACAGTGCACTTCATGCTTGGTTTGACCCCTTTACAATCAGTGCACTTCATGCTTGGTTTGACCCCTTTACAACAGTGCACTTCATGCTTGGTTTGACCCCTTTACAATCAGTGCACTTCATGCTTGGTTTGACCCCTTTACAACAGTGCACTTCTTGCTTGGTTTGACCCTTTTACAACAGTACACTTCATGTTTGGTTTGACCCCTTTACAGTCAGTTACTGCGCTGCTTCATTTTTCATGGAACTCCATGTTGTCCCTTCTGGAATCCTGAACGGGGAGGCTGGGGCATGAACTGGTCGTCCCTCGGTTTATGTGGTCATATCCTAGATTGTTTCCTCTTAGACTGCAACTGTAACATGTGGGGTAGATAGGTAGGATAGCGTTCTCGGTGATATGATGTGTAGCAGCCGGGCATGATAGCGCACTTGGTACAATATATGAACAGCTGGAGGCATGATAGCGTGCTCGACGCTGGATGTGGGTAGCTAGGGCATGATATCAGTTGTTTGTAGCTGGTGTAGGATAGCTTGCTCGGTGTTAGCAGGCTTGAGTTACTTGGGTAGGATAGTGTGCTCAGTGTTAAGAGACACTAATAGTATTGGTAGGATAGCGTGCTCGATGTTAGGAGGAATTAGTACTTTGGGTAGGATAGCGTGCTTGGTGAGGTGTGGATAGCTGGGATAGGAGTGAGTGTTCGGAGGAAGGTTGTGTGAATACTTTGGATAGGATAGCGTGTTGGGTGCTAGGTTGTGTGAGTATCTGAGCACGCTTTACCACCTCAGCAGCCCACACCTTCTAACACCTGTGAATTGTTTCGAGTCGCCGTCCGACACTCGGATGGGCCAAGACGGACTCCGTAGAACCAGTCGCGTGATTTGTCTTTTTGCTCGGCGTTCTGACTATTTGTCGTCTTTTCACCGTGCGTTTTTTCGTTATTTCGCTTGGCGTCTTTCCGCCTGCCGTTATTTCGTTATTTCGCCCGGCGTTTTTTCGTCTTTCCGTTATTTCGCTCGACGTTTTTTCGTCTTTTTGTTATTTCGCCCGGCGTCTTTTCGCCCGGCGTTATTTCGCTCGGCGTTATTTCGCGGCGAAATAACGAAAAGAGGAGATGGCACATATCAGCCACCATACATAGCAGTTGTTACGGCCCTACCCGTATAAGTTCGTCACTGTTTCAGTCAATGAGATATGTTTATAATTTACAATGTATACATTAACGTATCATAGTATCCAAATCATAAGTTTAAAATAAGATACAAAATAATGTATACACATTCCTTCCCAGTCAGAATGTTATAGTCGTAGCTGATTTGTCGTTGCGTTTTAGTTTGTAGAGCTGTTAAAATACAGTTATTTTAACTGATTGTGATGAACAAGACATTGATACAGTTAAATAGACGCGGTGTGTAATCTTATACAAATACATCGCAATATTTACTACTTTCAATGTTACCGATAACAGTTTGTACAGAGTCGAGTTTGTAAGAGTTATCCCGCGACAAATAAACAGAAAACAGTCCGACTAAATGTATGATATAGTGTCGTGTGTTACAAACCAGAATATTCAATAATATTTTTAATGCACCAATAAAGTCATAGACTTATAAACTTTTCAACACACGTAAACACGTTTTTAAATTAATTTACAAAATAATAAGTTAAAGCATGTACTGGTGCAAAAGGTCCTAGACCAATCGCCTAGGTTAAATTTGTCATTCATTGTATTGATGTAAATGATATTTTATTTTATATAGTCTCTTACAATTCTGTTAAAATGTCATAGTTAATCATATGCAATGTATAATGCATATACTACTGTACTATGACAAGACTAATAATTAAACTATAAGACTACAGGTGCACGTGATACTGTGTCTTACTACATGATCCTCCTTCACACTTTTTTTTGTAACAATTTCGGTGATTTGTTTTGTTTAATACTCTGAAATAACTTACAGTTTTCACTTATTTAGCCAAATAAAACAATCCTGGTTAAGAATCGATAGCCTCCAATAAGCGCCGTATATTTTAATCAAAATGACAAAATCAAAATATACTGTTGCAAGTTAATGCATGCACGATGCATGCGCGTATAGACGAGCATTTGTATTTCTATTTTAAATTAAATTTTCGGTTTGTTTAATAGATTGCGTCTTTAGTATATTAATTTATTATATTCATAGCTTTTCTATAAACTATCGCGAAGTATTGAACATTAACAAAAGGTAATAATAAAATGTATCATATGTGCATATTTAATTTACATTGATTATTTATATCTTTATAACTTAACGTAGAAGGAAATTGATATTATTTCCATATTGCATGTTATAATAGATACATAAATGATCAGGTTAGATTTATATTGTTTATTGGTGTATTTGAGTGTCACATCGATAATTCATGCATACAATTACATGCATTACCAATATAACAGTTTATATCCAGCCGTAAACATGAATTATGAGACAACAAGTACATAATATAATAAAATAAGTGCAAAACATAACGTAACCACAAAATATAAATAAAATCCTCAAGGTCAGACATCTTTGACGTTCCATATATGTACAATGTTTCATATTTACGCTATAATAAAAGAGACGCCGATACTTATAATATCAGGTACCTAAAACGTACAGAAATATTAAGATGGCTAAAATGTCCGATACATTGACATACTATGCTTCTCCCAATAAAATGATTCACCCAAACTTGTACATAGCAAATATGACTGTAAAGTTAGTTGCCAGTTCGCAGTTACAAAAAACAAAAACAACATAACCAGCTATAGTATAATTAAAAAATGTTCGCGAAAAAATTATTATTAACGTCATCTTTTAAGATTAATTTCTGAATTAAAAAAAAGTAAAAAGAAAAATAATGTATAGCGACTTTCATTCTATACTTGAACAAAATATACTTAATTATATTTCACGCATACACAAAGATATGAAAAGATGAACAAAAAGAAAAACAAATCTTACCTTATCAAGTCTAGAACAAAACTATAATAATACGCAACTCCTATAATATTTATTCTTCTTCCTTCTCAAGTTGTCTCAATTCAGAACTCAAGTTTTGACTGGTATCGAGCAATATCATATGATAAATTCCGCGAATGGTACTCGTTCTAAACGGGAGTTCTCTTACCAAATACCATTCTAACATTGATAACCCACCTGAAATAGCAACCTCATTTTGAAACGCTACAATTGTACAGTTTCCACTTTAAGATTATAGTTCATTTATTTAAGTAATCTTGATGCTTGTATTTTACTAAATGTCAAAATGTCCGACACAGAGAGGTTATGCAAACACTGGTGTTGGTTTGTTTGTCGCAATCATGACACTGATAAGGGACTAGTAGATGTTCTGTATAACAGTTTGAAGGTAGTTTCTGTCATGTCGCATTCGACAACTAAACAAAAATAAGATTGTTGAATACACTTTATATAAAAAAAAAATCTCCTAAACTCTCTTATGTTTTTATCTCTTGCAACTATATGTTTCAGAATATGCACAATGAAGATTCTATAATAAATTGTATTTAATTAAGAATGTCATAATTGTTTAGTGTATAATTAGTTTCTTTTACATAAATTAAGCGTTTTCTAAATACATAATTATATATATATATTAGTGTTTACCCAAAGTTTTCAACCAATCAATTTCCTCAGATTTTCAAATACTTGCACCAATTATTCATGAAGAGTTCACTACCAGCGCTCTTCATGGTTTAGAGCGCGACCTATATAGAGACTATCGATAACACCTATTGTAAACACTAAGACGGATAGATGCTATGAAGAGAGATCTTCACCATTAAGTAACCGCTACGCTCCCTCCCTTTCGGTTTCTTAATGGTGAAGATTTCTCTTCATAGCCTTTATCCTATACATAAACAACTTCCGTAGAAATATTATTATTTTGTAACTTGAATATTATTACCTATGTATAGGGTAGAGGCTATGAAGAGAAATCTTCACTATTAGAAAACCGAAAGGGATTGAGCGTAGCGACCGCGGTTTCTTAATGGTGAATATTTCTCTTCATAGACTCTATCCGGCTTAGTGTTTACGATAAGTGTTATCGATAGTCTCTATGAAGGTCATACTTTAAACCAGGAAGAGCGCTGGTATTAAAATCTTCATGAAGAAATGTTGCAAGCATTTGAAATTCTGAGCCATCTGATTGGTTTAAAAAATAGAGTAAACACTAAATATTAACCGTCCAGTAGTCTCTGCACTTTAAAGTATTATAATCTATAGCGTATGTCATAAATAATTAAAACAAATACAGTTGAACAATAGCGGTAAACCTTTATCAACACCCGCCCATGTCTATACATGATATGCGTACGTGTGTTAACGAAAACAAAACAAAACAATGATTGCAATCACATAACGATCGTTTAACAGTAAAGTATTACTCTTGTTTACGCAGTCATCGTTTGATGTTTGTAATCTTATATACTGAAACGAAAAAGAAACGCAACTCGAACATTTCCGCTATATATTGTATGTACATCGAATGGTACATGGCTATGTGAGACCTTTCCTTTAATAATCAGGGGTGTGCTTCAACTTTTAGAAAATTCTATTCGCTTGTAATCGATAATGTTAATATTGCATTTTTCCATGAAAATAATACAGAATATGTGGGGTTTAAAACGAAAGTACGGGTTATGTATTTATTTATTTGATTCATGTTACGTTCTTACTATTATCAAAATTAAGGTCATGTTTTGTTTGCGTTTATGTTCCCCGAACGGGCCACTTCTCAAAAGCTTCGTTGCTTAACGTTCATCATATAATAGGTAGTGCTAGGCCCGATGCCATTACAGTGTGACTGGTTGGCGTTTAATGCCATGTGTCTATGGCGTGGTATTCCAGTGTGACAGCACTATAAAGCTCAAACCTACAAGTTGACACCGCCGTGATATGACTGAAATGACGTTAAACCCCATACATATACACACATGTTTACACACATACCGCATCTAATCGGTGCGGCGGTTTTCTGACTGGATTCTACATTCTCGATATGCTGCTGACAATTTCGTTGGTATTCCATCAAACGGCCATTAAAAGGGTCAGAACACCGGGTGGAGTCATCCTATCCCTCATGTCTGGAATCTTCATTAGGTCACTGAATGTGATATTAACATAAGAAATGCAGACGATGCCCTCTCCTCGACATGCACCGCTACCGCTTCTAACCAGCTCCTTTGAAAAGTCTTCTCCGAACCACCTGCACGTGCATGTCGTATAGAGGGGTCTGAATCTCCTGTATTATTTATCATTCAAGCGCGAGTCTACATTAACCAGTAATTTGTTTCACCGTACAAATGGATACTGAATCCGACTGGATGGTCTTATAAAACAGATCGTTTGAGGGAAGATTCTCAAATTGACAGTAGCGGTTGTAGGACAACACATATCAGCCCTTCATCGTGACAGCGAACTATAGACAGAAAACACCCAAACGAGTCAACGCACCACACCATATACAACATAGACACCCAATCGAATCAACACATAACACCATATACAACGCATACACCTACTTGAATCAAAGCAACCCACCATATAAAACGCAGACGTCCAACCGAATTAACGTACCACACCATACACAACGCATACACCCGCTCGAATCAACGCACCACATCATGTACAACGCAGACGTCCAATCGAATCAACGCACAACACCATATACAACGCATACACCTACTTGAATCAAAGCAACCCACCATATAAAACGCAGAAGTCTAACCGAATTAACGTACCACACCATACACAACGCATACACCCGCTCGAATCAACGCACCACATCATGAACAACGCAGACGTCCAATCGAATCAACGCATAACACCATATACAACGCATACACCTACTCGAATCAAAGCAACCCACCATATAAAACGCAGACGTCCAACCGAATTAACGTACCACACCATACACGACGCATACACCCGTCGAATCAACGCACCACACCATGTACAACGCAGACGTCCAATCGAATCAACGCATAACACCATATACAACGCATACACCTACTCGAATCAACGCAACCCACCATATGAAACGCAGACGTCTATTCGAATTAACGTACCACATCATATACAACGCATAAATCCACTCGAATCAACGCACCACACCATGTACAACACAGATGTCCAATCGAATCAACGCACAACACCATATACAACGCATACACCAATTAGAATCAACGCAACCTACCATATAAAACGCAGACGTCCAATCGAATTAACGTACCACACCATATACAACGCATACACACACTCGAATCAACGCAACACACCATGTACAACGCAGACGTCAAATCGAATCAACGCACTACACCATATACAACGCAGACTTCCAATCGAATCAACGCACAACACCATATACAACGCAGACACTCACGCGAATCAACGCACCACAATATACTCGGACACCCACTCGAATCAACGCACCGCACCATATACAACACAGACACCCACTCGAATCAACGCACCACACCATATACCACGTAGACGTCCAATCGAATCGACGCACACACCATATACAACACAGACACCCACTCGAATCAACGCACAACACCATATACAACGCAGACGTCCAATCGAATCGACTCAACACGCCATATACAACACAGACACCACTTGAATGGACACATCACACCACGTACAACGCAAACACTCAATCGAATTAACGCTCCACACCATATACAACGCAAATACCCATTCTAATCGACACACCACCCCATAGACAACGCATACACTCAGTGGAATCAACGTAATACACCATATACAACGCATACACCAATTCGAATCAACGCACAAGACCATATACAATGCAGACACCACTCGAATCAACACACCACACCATAAGCAACGCATACGTCCAATCGAATCGATGCACCACACCATATACAAAGCAGACACTCAACTGAAACAAGAAACCACACCACACGTATACAACTATTCTGAATAGCTAAAATCATAATAAGGTACTAAATATATTGTATATTATTTGCAGTATTGTTGATGTAATTAATTTGCAGTATTGTTGATGTAATTAATTTGCAGTATTGTTGATGTAATTAATTTACGATATTCTTCACTGCGTAAGCGTATCAAGTTTCGCCGTTCACGTGCACATTAATAATTGATTTCGTTGTGAAAGTTATGTCATTACCTTTCATTGGTTTGTGATATTGTAATTGTATATACGCTAATCTCCACATCTGGAGCAAATAAAGAAATAAATCAACTCGTTATTTGATGACATATATAACACCAGTATCAAATGTACTTTAATCCCCAAGCATTTAACTCAAGGCTTTGTATATTACTTTTATGTATACCTTAAAGGGACATAGGACACAACTCACGGCATCGCGTTAGTTTTTGTACATAAATTGCATTTTTGCAAACTATGAATATGTGTGAGTGAATAGTTCAAAGCAAATAATTATGAAAAAGTTCAAGAGAATAGTTCAAAGCAAATAATTATGAATACGTTTGTGTAAATAGTTCAAAGAAAATAATTATGAATAAGTGTGAGCGAATAGTTCAAAGCAAATTAATATGAATAAGTATGAGCGAATAGTTCAAAGCAAATTATTATGAATAAGTATGAGCGAATAGTTCAAAGGAAATAATTATGAATACATTTAGGTGAATAATTATTATGAATAAGTTTATGTAAATAGTTCAAAGCAAATAATTATGAATACTTTATGTAAATATTTCAAAGCAAATACTTATGAATAAGTGTGAGTGAATAGTTCAAAGCAAATGATTACGAATAAGTTTATGTAACTAGATCTAAGCAATTTATTATGAATAAGTATGAGTGAATAGTTCAAAGCAAATGATTACGAATAAGTTTATGTAACTAGATCTAAGCAATTTATTATGAATAAGTATGAGTGAATAGTTCAAAGCAAATTATCCTGAATAAGTATGAGTGAATAGTTCAAAGCAAATTATTATGAATATGAATGAGTAAATAGTTGAAAGCAAATAATTATGAACATGTTTATGTAAATAGTTTAAATCGAATTATTATGAATAAGTTTATGTAAATATTTCAAAGCAAATTATTATGAATAAGTGTGAGTGAATAGTTCAAAGCAAATAATTACGAATAAGTTTATGTTAATAGTCCAAAGCAAGTTATTATGAATAAGTTTGAGGGAATAGTTCAAAGCAAATTATTATGAATGAGTGTGAGTGAATAGTTCAAAGCAAATACTTATGAATAACTTGATGTAAATAGTTGAAAGCAAATTATTATGAATAAGTGTGAGTGAACAGTCCAAAGCAAATTATCATGAATGAGTGTGAGTGAATAGATCAAAGGAAATAATCATGAATGAAATCATGTAAATAGTTCAAAGCAAAGTATTAGGAATAAGTATGAGTGAATAGTTCAAAGCTGATAATTATGAATATATTTATGTAAATAGTTAAAAGCAACTTATTATAAATAAATGTGAGTGAATAGTGCAAAGCCAATTATTATGAATAAATGTGAGTGAACAGTTCAAAGCAAATAATGAATAAGTATGAATGAATAGTTCAAAGCAAATCATTATGAATAAGAACGAGTGAATAGTTCAAAACAATTATTATGAATACATATGGGTGAATAGTTCAAAGCGAATAATAATAAATAATTATGAGTGAATAGTTTAAAGCAAATTATTATGAATAAGTTTGTGTAAATAGTTCAAAGCAAATTATTATGAATAAGTATGAGCGAATAGTTCAAACCGAATTATTATATACAGGTTTATGTAAATAGTTTGAAGAAAATTATTATAAATAAGTTGATGTAAATAGTTCAAAGCAAATTATTATGAATAAATATGAGCGAATAGTTCAAACCAAATTATTATGTATAGGTTTAAGTAAATAGTTCAAAGCAAATTATTATAAATAAGTTGATGTAAATAGTTACAAAGGAAATTATTATTAATAAGTTTGAGTGGATAGTTCATAGCAAATTATTATGAATAAGTGTGAGTGAATAGTTCAGAGAAAATATTATGAATAAATTTATGTAAATAAATGTAAATAGTTCAAAGCAAATTAGTATGAATAAGTGTAGTGAATAGTTCAAAGTAAATAGGAATAAGTATGAGTGAATAGTTCAAAGCAAATTATTATGAATAAGTGTGAGTGCATAGTTCAAATGAAATTCTTATGAATAAGTATGAGTGAATAGATCAAAGCAAATAATTATGAATACGTTGATGTAAATAGTTCAAATCAAAGTATTATGAATGCGTATGAGTGAATAGTTCCAAGCTAATTATAATGAATAAGTATGAGTGAATAGTTGAAAGTTAATAATTATGAATAAGTTCACGTAAATAGTTAAAAGCAAATTATTATGAATACGTATAAGTGAATAGTTCAAAGCAAATTATTATGATATATGAGTGAATAGTTCAAAGCTTATAATTATGAATACGTTGATGTAAATAGTTCAAATCAAAGTATTATGAATGCGTATGAGTGAATAGTTCCAAGCTAATTATAATGAATAAGTATGAGTGAATAGTTGAAAGCTAATAATTATGAATAAGTTCATGTAAATAGTTAAAAGCAAATTATTATGAATAATTATAAGTGAATAGATCAAAGCAAATAATTTTGAATTGCTTATGAGTGAATATATCCAAGCGAATTAGTGATGTAAATAGTTCAAAGCAAAGTATTATGAATAAATATGAGTGAATAGTTCAAAGCAAATTATTTTGAATGCGTATGAGTGAATAGTTTCAAGCGAATTATAATTAATAAGTATGAGTGAATAGTTCAAAGCAAATTATTATGAATGAGTATGAGTCGATAGTTCAAACCAAATTATTATGTATATGTATGTAAATAGTTCAAAACGAATTATTATTAATAAGTATGAGTGAATAGTTCAAACCAAATTATTTTGAATAAATTGATGTAAATAGTTCAAAGCAAATATGAATAAGTATGAGTGAATAGTTCAAAGCAAATACTTATGAATAAGTTCATGTGAATAGTTCAAAGCAAATAATTATGAATAATTTATGTAAATAGTTCGATGCAAATAATTATGAATAAGTATGAGTGAATAGTTCACAGCAAATTATTATGAATAAGTAAGAGTAAATAGTTCACACCAAATTATTATGTATAGGTTGATGTAAATAGTTCAAATCAAATTATTATAAATAAGTTGATGTGAATAGTTCAAAGCGATTTATTATTAATAAGTATGAGTGAATAGTTCGAAGCAAATTATTATGAATAAGTGTGAGTGAATAGTTCCAAGCAAATTATTATGAATACATTGATGTAAATAGTTCAAAGCAAATATGAATAAGTATGAGTGAATAGTTCAAAGCGAATTATAGTGAATATTTTTGAGTGAATAGTTCAAAACCAATAATTATGATTAAGTTTATGTAAATAGTTCTAAGCAAATTATTATGAATATGTATTAATGAATAGTTCGAAACAAATTATTATGAATAGGTTGATGTAAATAGTTCAAAGCAAATTGTTATAAGTAAGTTTACGTAAATAGCTCAAAGAAAATTATTATTAATAAGTAGGAGTGAATAGTTCAAAGAAAATTATTATGAATAAGTTTATGTAAATAGTTCAAAGCAAATTATTATGAATAATAATGAGTGAATAGTTCAAAGCAAATAATTATGAATAATTTATGTAAATAGTTCGATGCAAATAATTATGAATAAGTATGAGTGAATAGTTCAAAGCAAATTATTATGAATAAGTAAGAGTAAATAGTTCACACCAAATTATTATGTATAGGTTGATGTAAATAGTTCAAATCAAATTATTATAAATAAGTTGATGTGAATAGTTCAAAGCGAATTATTATTAATAAGCATGAGTGAATAGTTCTAAGCAAATTATTATGAATAAGTATGAGTGAATAGTTCAAAGTAAATTATTATGAATAAGTATGAGTGAATAGTTCAAAGCAAATTATTATGAATAAGTAAGAGTAAATAGTTCACACCAAATTATTATGTATAGGTTGATGTAAATAGTTCAAAGCAAATTGTTATAAATAAGTTTACGTAAATAGCTCAAAGAAAATTATTATTAATAAGTAGGAGTGAATAGTTCAAAGCAAATTATTATGAATAATTATGAGTGAATAGTTCAAATCAAATAATTATGAATAAAAATGAGTGAATAGTTCAAAACGAATTATAATGAATAAGTTCAAATCAAATAATTATGAATAGGTTGATGTAAATAGTTCAAACAAATAATTATGAATAAGTTTATGTAAATAGTTCAAAGCAAATTATTATGAATAATAATGAGTGAATAGTTCAAACAAATTATTATGAATAAGTGTGAGTGAATAGGTCAAAACGAATTATAATGAATATGTTCAAATCAAATAATTATGAATAGGTTGATGTAAATAGTTCAAACAAATTATTATGAATAATAATGAGTGAATAGTTCAAACAAATTATTATGAATAAGTGTGAGTGAATAGGTCAAAACAAATTATGTTTGCATATTTCTTATTGCTGAATATTTACATCCGCTTGATATTTAACGTGGAAAAAAACAACATTTAATTTCGAATAAACTTTACTTTTCGAGTAGACTTGACTACTACTGAGTGAGTGAGTATGACTGTGCATTGTCCATTGTGTCTTTGTATAACAATGGCTATTCTACAGTCAGAAAATACACTGACGGTAGAGGTCTCTCCCTCACTGTTTTATCATTAGCATTCGTCCGTCGGATAAGAACGTAAACAGGGCGGTCCCGTGTATCGGTCTATCCCCGAGCACGTTAAAGAACCATAAAAATCTATTCGATAATAAGAGTAGGGCACTGTTCCCGGATTCCATTGTATCCTTCCCCTCTCTCTGGGGCGGCTCTAAGTAACCTATACTGTGTTGATGAGCTGTTAAACAACATTCAATGCAATTCAATTATCATTAGCATACTCCCGAAGACGCAATATTGCTGATTCTTTAGCGACGGAAAAATACTGTTAACATACGAATTCGCATTTTTTCGGTGTTTATACAGTTTTAAACGCCGGCAGTAAATCGCAAATCCCATGAAGCGAGGTTTAAAACACCGAAAATATAACGCGTTCCATGGAATTTGCCATTTATTATCACTTAGTGGGCAATATCATGATTATTGGTCGGTGAACTGACATCTTCTGATCAGTATCAAATATATTGGTCGGAGGGTTAACATATTCTGATCACTTAGTTGAGAGTATCAAGTCTTTTAGTCGGTGACATATTCTATTCAGTTAGTTGTCAGTATCATATCTACTGGTCGGTGACAGATTCTATTCGCTTAGTTGTCAGTATCATATCTACTGGTCGGTGACATATTCTTTTCGCTTAGTTGTCAGTATCATATCCACTATTCGGTGACATATTCTTCTGATCACTTAGATGACAGTGGCATGTATATTGGTCCGTGACAGACTCTGATAACTGAGTTGACAGTGGCATGTCTATTGGTCGGTGACCGATTCTGATCACTTAGTTGACTGTAGCATGTATATTGGTCCGTGGCAGACGCTGATCACTTAGTTGACTGTAGCATGTATAGTGATCGGTGACCGATTCTGATCACTTAGTTGACTGTAGCATATATATTGGTCCGTGACAGACTCTGATAACTTAGATGACAGTAGCATGTATATTGGTCGGTGACCGATTCTGATCACTTAGTTGACCGTAGCATGTCTATTGGTCGGTGACCGATTCTGATCACTTAGTTGACTGTAGCATGTCTATTGGTTGGTGACCGATTCTGATCACTTAGATGACAGTGGCATGTATATTGGTCCGTGACAGACTCTGATAACTGAGTTGACAGTGGCATGTCTATTGGTCGGTGACCGATTCTGATCACTTAGTTGACTGTAGCATGTATATTGGCCCGTGGCAGACGCTGATCACTTAGTTGACTGTAGCATGTATAGTGATCGGTGACCGATTCTGATCACTTAGTTGACAGTAGCATGTATATTGATCGGTGACAGATTCTGATCACTTAGTTGACTGTAGCATGTCTATTGGTCGGTGACCGATTCTGATCACTTAGATGACAGTGGCATGTATATTGGTCCGTGACAGACTCTGATAACTTAGTTGACAGTGGCATGTATATTGGTCGGTGACCGATTCTGATCACTTAGTTGACTGTAGCATGTATATTGGTCCGTGACAGACGCTGATCACTTAGTTGACTGTAGCATGTATATTGGTCGGTGACAGATTCTGATCACTTAGTTGACTGTAGCATGTCTATTGGTCGGTGACCGATTCTGATCACTTAGTTGACTGTAGCATATATATTGGTCGGTGAACGATTCTGATCACTTAGTTGACTGTAGCATGTATATTGGTCGGTGACCGATTCTGATCACTTAGTTGACTGTAGCATGTATATTGGTCGGTGACCGCTTCTGATCACTTAGTTGACTGTAACATGTATATTGGTTGGTGACCGATTCTGATCACTTAGTTGACTGTAGCATGTATATTGGTCGGTGACCGATTCTGATCGCTTAGTTGACAGTGGCATGTATATTGGTCCGTGACAGACTCTGATAACTTAGTTGACAGTGGCATGTCTATTGGTCGGTGACCGATTCTGATCACTTAGTTGACAGTGGCATGTCTATTGGTCGGTGACCGATTCTGATCACTTAGTTGACAGTGGCATGTCTATTGGTCGTTGACCGATTCTGATCACTTATATGACAGTAGAATGTATATTGGTCGGTGACCGATTCTGATCACTTAGTTGACAGTGGCATGTCTATTGGTCGGTGACCGATTCTGATCACTTAGTTGACAGTGGCATGTATATTGGTCCGTGACAGACTCTGATAACTTAGATGACAGTAGCATGTATATTGGTCCGTGACAGACTCTGATAACTTAGATGACAGTAGCATGTATATTGGTCCGTGACAGACTCTGATAACTTAGATGACAGTAGCATTTATATTGGTCCGTGACAGACTCTGATAACTTTGTTGACAGTATCATATCTATTGGTCGTTGATAAATTCTAATCACTTAGTTATTGCTCTCATTAATCTCGAAAGCTCGATACCATTTGTTTACTTAAGCACAAAACAAACACGTGGACTTCAACATAATCTGTGTTTTATTATATTTGGTCTAGTTAAACGGTGGATTTTAGTCTTATGTAAACAAAAACTGCATTAATAGTGTTTAAACGTATTTTGCACATCAGTTACTGCGTCGACAAGATAAGAGAGGTATTTCAAATGTACCGGACTCTGAGATGCATTTTAAATACGAATGCATATAACACACCATCAATCATTATGCCGTAGTGAACTTGCTCCCTTTAAGGTTATGTCTAATAGATCACAATGCAATTTCCAAAGGTATTGCAAGAGAAATTAAGCAAAATATCGGCCCTTGCAATTTTAACCTAAAACAGCTCATGAGCAGACTCAATAAAAAAGAAGCTATTACTTTTCAATCTTGCCTGTGTTCGTTGCTTCCAAGGGGATTGCTTCCAAGGGAATGCCATTTTCTGTATGTACTGACATAAACTCTAGCGTTTGTGATTTGCTCACTGATCTGTTTCGACTTGTCAAGTGAGACAGTGTCGATTCTTAAGGCTGGTAGGAAGTATACAGTACTGGTTCTACCCAGGAAAAAGTGGGCGGTCTGCCTCTACCACAAACAAATCGACCGTCATATATGGCCTAACATGTGCTTCAATATGACGTACAATACCATTCATTCAAACAAACAAACAAACAACCAGCCAAATCCGTGAAACTTTAAAACAAATCCGCATAATCTGTTGTTGGGAGAGGTTGTATGGTTGTGGCGCCTGTAAAAAATGGTACTGGCTACGTATAAGTAGTGTTGCTACTTGCTGGTCCTTTGGGGTCTTAGATGTTTATTTGTTTGTTTTCCTGGGTAGAACCAGTACTGTACACCTCCCGCCATCCGTAAGAATCGATACTTCCTCACTTACAAGTCGAGCTCCTAGTGGGATTCGAACCCGCAGCGGTGAGAGGCGAAGGTTTACAACGCAACGTCATTCGGCCACGGAGACGCTTCAACACATGTAAGGTATATATGACGGTCGATATATGACGGTGGATTCGAACCCGCAGCGATGAAAGGTGAGAATTGGAGTCTTAGAGCCCACATATTGTGAATTTAAATGGACACAGGCAACATTGATCTTTTTTTAAATTACGGCGTTCCTATAGTTTTTCTTCATAACTGGCATTTGTTCAATCATTAATAGTGATTATCAGAAAAGTAAATTGTTTTTCAGTATTACTAACTGTTTATTATATTTCTTCAAAAATATATTTAAAACTATGGCAGAATAAGGCGAAAAATGAAAAATGAAAAATTGTATTTACTTATATGGGAAGTCTAGTATGATACTGGATTAATAATAAATTGGGACGCTCAGTGTAATGCTGGACCAAATCTTCAAGATTGTCGTGTGTAGAATACCCGCTAAAGCCGGTGCTGGCGGGCGTGAGAGGTATTGCACTTATATTTCCGCTCATGAACAGACTCAGTAAAACTGAATCTGCATTTCTCTCTTGTTTATGTTCGTTGATTCTAAAGGATCCACTTTTCAGTAGTTGCGTATTATATGCACTATCATATGTTATTTTCAATTAAGCTATTCTGCAAATGACACGGTTTCACCCGATTTTGTTATCTTATGCTGGTGTTTTATTTTATATTTCTTCATTTTATCATGTCCTCTCTGTCCAATCTTTCTTCACCTGTTTCTAACCACTAAACTGTACTTCCCCAATTTATTTTATAAACTCCGTTTCTTTTGATATCAGTGGCATGTTTAAGCGCAACACAAACATAGATAATCACCGTAGAGTTTTTGTAATTGTTTCATTTATTTTAAACTGTAGATTTTATTCTTCCGTAAACAATGAACGGCATTATATTGTAAGAAGGACATTTCATGCACCCTAGTTACAGATTCTACCAGATACGAGGGACATTGCACCTGGTTGTGACTTAAGTGCAACTCTGTCAAAACTATGTTTATCTATAGAAATAGAAACCATACATTTTACATTTTAAAAGGAGAAACAACACATACTTTGACACGAGAGAAACCGCTCAATATATGTGTAAGAACGTTAAAGGTTAAACTTCCGCAAAGGTAACAACCTCCGAATAAGAAAGCAAAACTCCTATCGTTAAAGGTAACACGTGTTCCTTTGGTTTCAGTAACAACTGTCGACGCTAAAGGCAGTTTTCAACATCTACAGTTTCCATGAAACATGCATCTAACTGATCTGTAGGTCTCACATCTCTATTATCTCCCCTGAAAGCTATCGGGCCTAGAGACAAAAGGAAAATAGAAAATAATTATTATTTTTTTCTTCTCAATTTTAGACAATTTCTTATTCGAAAAATAGGTTTTTCTTTGCGTTAGCTTACATCTGCAGTGTGAAAGACAGATGATACAGAAAATCCTATGTTGATATGAGGTTTCATTCAAATTTCAGAAGTGTTTGACCTAATTGCCACATATTCAGCTGGCTAGTGTCTGAATTTTGTATTTTCCATAGGGGTCACATAAACATGAGCGAGAAAAAAAAACCTGACTAACTTATGTATTTTATTGTTTTAAATTACTGGTCTTAGCTATACTGAAGATATTAAACCAACATCAATGTCTGCTGGCCTGCTTTGAAGCTCATATGTTGGAAAAGGCTGTACAGTAACCCTATTGGAAAATTAATTGAGGTGTGAGACCTTTAGGTAAAATGTATGATAGCTACCTTTGACGGAAGTTGATACCTTTAACGCTAATAGTGATACATTTACTTTTAACGGAAGTGTTACCTTTATCATTGTAACAATGTGATGTATTTAAGAGTATATTAAAGTCTATTATCCTGCAGTCTATTTCACAATTATTTAAAATAATAAAATGTTCTGATGGAAAATATACAATTTTTATTTCGATATTCAAATGAATCTTAAAGGGAATGTAGGCCTACAGCCAAACAAGACGAATGTATATGGTTATGGATATGGTATAAACAGTTATCCTACTCTCTTCTAATAAAGTGTTTTCCATCGATCTACCCGGGTTCAAGTGTTATCGGCGCCATTGAGTTTGATCCGGGTTTTCTTTAGCAAGACACTTCGATTCCTCTGAGCCATCGAACGGGGAGTGTCGGATGGGGGATGTAATCCGGACGGTCTCGCGTATCAGTATATACCCGAGCACGTTAAAGAACCCTATCTATTCGTTTGTATGTGTAGGGTAGATTCTGAAATTCCTATTTATTCTTACCCTGTCTCTAATAACCTATAACGTGTTGATGGATATGCCGCTGATCCACCCATACTGCGACACATGCAACTATAGTTTCGTCGTAATAAAAAATAATATATTGAAAATAAATAAATAACTGTTGTCATTTAGTGGTCTATTTGTTAATTCATCTAGAAAATAGGTTGCCTGGAGGGGGTAAAGGTGGTTCTAAAATAAGAGGGAAAGGTCAACCTCTTAAGATGACGCGTCAATGTTGGCTATTATTTTTTAAACTAAAAAATATATGGCTATTTATTGAAAATGTCCAGTGTGAGTACTGAATACATAATAACTTATGCAATACTCCTCTTATCACAATCATCTTATCACTCGCTGTCTAATGTGTCATTCATTGTGCTTTTATTTAAATACAGCTTACTGAGGATTTAGGACATGTTATTTGTGAAAATCATCGGAGATCAAAACAAATATAGCATTATATTGATACTTAAAAACACGAAATAAGATAAGAAATCCACAAGTCGCATAATCGTTTTTCATGAATCCTGTATGTTGCACCGTCATCAATTTATGCATAATAAAACCCATAGAAAAAACACAAGGACACAATGTAGACGATATTAACGTCAACATGATCGTGTTCTGACCTTCCTCTAGATTGGCCATGCGTATAATCTCGCACGCAAGCAGTAAATGTCAATTCCGCTAAAGTTGTACCTCCGTTAAAGGTATAATTTCGCTAGTAGTTAAACATTCTATATATGCTAATGGTAAACCATCTGCCGTGAAAGGTTTCGTCTGTTAAAGGTAAAAACTTCCGATGAATGTAAAAACAAGAAAACAGTGATACAAAGTATCACAAGCCGGTGAGAACAGTTACATAGGCTAACAGTAAGGGGAATGAATATGATAAAAAATAAACGAACAGTGTGTAGATGTTAGAATTGTTTTGTAATTGTCAACAATCAAAGCACATTTATCATGAAAGAGTTGAGCACTAGATAAACTCGTCATCATGAGACAAAATGAAGTTGTATAATGTTATAATATGAATATGATAGACATCTGAAATAGTATGTGTAATGGATCACTATATAGAATGTTGTTTCATGATTAGAATGTGAGGAATTGGGAAAAGATAATGGTTAGAATATAAAGATTTGGTAAATTATTATAGTTATAAACAAAAAGACAACTTAATGATAATATAATAGCAATTGAAGCGTATGTGAAGGTAATCTCAGTTTTTAGCAATGTAAATTTACGTTAGAAGAAAGGGTTTAATGTTAGATGTTTATTTTTATTATTGAAATCTGATCAATAGTTCATGTGAATAAGTAGCAGTGGAACAGACCTATTTCAAACTATTCTTAACGTTTCATTCAACTCTATTTAATGATTGAAGAAGTGTTGCTTATTTTAAAATCAGACAGCACCAAAAAGAGATGTATAGCTTTACACACAAACAGTTAGTAATATTCAAACACAATTTCCTTTATATTATTCTTATAATTTTATATTAATTATTGAGCAAATGCAAGTTATGTAAAAAAACTAAGGGGGCTCCGCGAGCTTTTAAAAAATCAAGATTGCCATTTGTCCCTTTAATAAAGTTTAACATCAATCAATAATCAGTGACGATAACGATTTGTAACCAGGTGTATTCGTATGCTGAGAAAGACTTATAGACTGTATCCCTGAAATTGATACATAATTCAGGTAGTAGAAGACCAATAAAATGCCTGTATACCAATTTGACTGCGCCCCGGTATACTTACCAGAATACAGTTGTTTTATGAACAGTAAAATGACATTGATACACAGTCCAACACCCATATCCGGGATATATATATAAGCGGAGCCTTGAGGCCCCGGCAATGACCCCTCAGTTAAAAATAACATCCCTTACTTTAAAGATAACAACGTTTTATTGTTATAAAGTGTAACAACTGTCTACTGTAAATGCAGTTTTTAACATCTACGATTTTAAATTGTTACGGGTAAAACGTAACAAGAAATGAAGCGAAACCAGCAAATATTTTTTAAATATATTCAGCAAATTTATTCAAGTACCACAATAAAAAATATTCACTAACATATTAATACACATACATTATATCCAGAATTTCTTTAAATCTGATATAAGAATAGAGTCCAAATAATATTGGGAAGTGTCCCTTTAATCTAATTTCACTTTAAGTCTTTCCTGGGGTTTTTATTCACAATAGTCCAAATAATCCAATGTCACTTTAGTATAGATGAGCACAATAATTTATATCCTCTTACAACATATTTTTAATTCAAAGCATCCAATATGTTCACTTAATACAGAATTTGAAGTAAATTCTCAATCCAAATACTGAACCGGATACTAAACAAAATAACAACCCAAAAAGGCTGTATTTATACTATCATAGAACGTCATGGAACAAATAAAAGCTTTGGAATATTCAAAAAAGATCAACAAGTTAACGTTGAATGACAGTCATATGATGTGAAAACGTTTTATTTACTCATCCAGAAACTTCTATGTGTTACTAATGTAAATGAATGGCCTTGGGTGACTCAATAACTTGTTTACATAATTCTTAAAAATAGGTAACACTATATTAATAATTAATCAGAAAATGAGATCAAGGTAGCAAAATGAAAACTGTGTAGAACTGATTCAGATGTTACTTGATGGTAGTGGAAAACAATGGTCGTTTCTTCTGCGAAAAATTGAGTGACTACAAATCAGTAGTGCTATTACTCACTGGTTCTTTGGGATAATCAAACCCAATATGTGTGGCTTGAAAGTAGAATATCGCTTAAGCCGGTGCTAGGAGGCGTGAGTGGTGTTTCACTCTACATTACCCCTCATGAACAGACTACATAAAACCGAGTCTGCTACTTTTATCTCTTGTTTGTGTTTGTTGCTTCCAAGGGATCCACTTTTTGACAACATAATTTAAAGCAATTCTTCAGTTCTGCAGGTGAGAAGGTTCTAGGCCCATTCTGCATATGTTTTATCTCGATGTAAATGGAGGCTGGACATGGAATGTTCATTAGTGTTGGCACTATATAACGTGTGTATGTTGCCGTAAACCCTACCAAACTCAACTTTCCCAAACCTTATTTCCAACAACCATATCAGTTGACTTGTCGACAGAGCCACAGTTTTAGTCTAATTGCCAGCTACCCAGTTAGTTGACTTTTCGGCTACTAAGTTCCCGGTTACTAAATTAGTTGACTCCCAACAACTTTTATGCTTGAGGTTGTGAGGGTTAATTGATTTTCTGGAAAAACAGGAGACGATATAAAGATTACGAAATTGTCTTTATTGTTGCACAGGCAAAGTAGATGTGTGTATACAAACATATAATGTGTAATGTTAACAAAGTTATGTCCCTTATAGGGAAACTCCGTTTGCAGAATTAACCCAAATACAAGCATAAATTGAATTGACAAAATATAGTAAGATAACACAAATGGATGTTATAAAGAATTGATCTACATTAGGGGAAACTCGCCTTAGCTGTATATGAGAGGTATGCGATACACATGTGTTCTAATTAAAATAATATGTTCAATTTTATTTGAGATATCGAAAGTATTTAGTTACGGATGAAGTACATGTAATCTAACATGTGACAATTATGTGTACTACAAAGAATTGATGATTATATTATTTGTAAACTTTGAAAACAAGAACTTCTACTGAATGATAATAAGCAAAATGACAATGGTGTAGTAGTTTTAAAATAAAACATTAATTTGCGATTTAAAGAGGTTTGCCGAAATGACATATGCATGTTATAATGAAAAGCTGAATTCACAGTTCAAGGAATTAGCTATGGTATTATGATGCGAGTCAATTTCTAATATTTACAAAGTTATCCTCAACATATCATAACATACAGAGCCTAGCGTTAGAGCGTGGTCTGAATGATATACTTATGTTATACATGTGCAAGTTACAAGTATTACCTTAAACAAATGCTCCCCGTGTGGTTGCCGGGGTAGAATACAACCACTGCAAACACACCGTCACATGCAGAGGGGTAGGACCCCCCCCCCCATTCATATTCATTTTGTCATTTTTTGTTCATGCTCATTAAAGTTCTTCATCATGACCCCTGCATTGTTTCAGGTGCCATCTCGCTCACATCACTAAGAGCAGTGGCAGAAAAACAATAAACGTGGCTCCAGCGTAAATGGAGTTATTACGATAGAATTTGCAGCAACTCTGCAGTTCAGGGTGAGAAGGTTCTAGGCCCATTTTCCATATTTTATCTCGATGTACATGGAAGATGAGCCTGGCATGTTCATGCCTGTTAGGCGCCATATAACCTGTAATGTGTTGGTGCGCCTTAAAACCCCAATTCAACGATTAAACAAATGTTGTGTTTAAGACAGGATAATAACATTATTTCAGAAATTACAACAAAAGCTACAGAAAATAAGCATGAATATTCTAAACTAGCAAGTATAAAAATATACACTGATAAAATTGTACATACCTGGAAAAACCGGAGACGATATAAAGATTACGAAATTGTCTTTATTGTTGCACAGGCAAAGTAGATGTGTGCCTGTACACCGATCGTCTTGAAATTTATACCATACATGGCTTCCAGGTGTGATAATCATTGTAAAAATAAGATTAGCTTAAATAACATGTTGCATTATAAGGCTAGACACAATCAAGTTGGCTTTGACATTTCCTGTTTCCATCTGAGAAGTTGATAAGTAATTATGAGAACATTTGTTGTAAACTTTTCATACAAAATGTTGACTTTGAATGAACTATTTTTGGGAAAGTCAGAAACTATTTAGTAAAAACAATTTAATAAAATATAAGATAGTATATTTAGAATTACGTTACAAAGTTTGAAAAATTAGAAATTTATGTTATTTAAAGAAATGTACACTGATGCCTTTGACAACATATTTAATTAAACACACCTTTATAATTACATACATATGACAATTGTTTGAATAGTTTATTTTATACTTGATACAAGAAAAACTACATGAAAATGCAGGGCATAACACAACAATTAGTTGCCAGCATCAGTATTATAAATAACAAATAACAACAGCGGCCGACAATACAACAAATAAGGGGAAACATTTCTTTTGCCAATCCCAAGCTTTACTGGATACCGTACCCACACTCAATAACCCGGTGTTTAATTTCTCGTCTACATAAACACGTAGCAACTATTCTGTGTTTATGTTTCATAATTATTTCGTAACTTAAGCCATTTATTTAGTATTAGTCATGAAACGAATTCCACAAAGATCTGTAAATTAGTTGAATTGCGATTCATTTGAAGAGACACACACATGGATGAGAAAAAAATAAACAAATACAAATAAAGGCATTAGGGTCTAACGGTAATTTGACTAATTTCTAATTTTAAAGAACTAGAAAGGCACATACGTTTCTTCATAAGGGCGTCCGTGACCGAGTGGTTGGAGTCTCCGCCGCTTATATAAGGGGGGCGACTCATGTTTACTTCTATCAGTAATATATTGGGAGAGTTAACAATTCGTTTTTGTTGAGCCCACGACTATATACAAATAAATGACGTTATAAATCAGTATTTTGTGTTCATGATTGAATCCGGAAGAACACAGGACATATTTGATAATCAAAGAAATCACTGCAGATGAATGCAAACTCCTTATTGATCATTTAATGCGTTATTATAATTAAGTAAACGTGTTATTCAACAGTTGCAGTGATTTTCTTTTTTATAAATAACTAAATTATAATATTTATAAATATTTCAAATATGATAATTCAGAACAATGATGTCATAGTTCTCAAAATGACGGCTTTCATGACAGAGGAACAATTGAACATATCTTCTTTGTTTAGAGTCCAATTTTGATAATTATTTCACTTTTTTTGTGCAAGTTTTTGCTTGAATATATGCTAACATTCCCTGTAAAAGTTGACTACAAAATCCTTTCATACTATATCTACAGTTTCAGTAATACATCTCAATAGAACAGCATTCCAGTATCGAATTCGGGGTCCTCAGGTAGTGATGCAAATAGATAGCCACTACACTTTCTGGTTCAATATAGTTTCCTGTAATAAAGTGATTCTCCGTGGGGTCAGTTTTCTTTGGGTTGGTCGTTATTCCACGAGTGAGAGAAGAACGTGCGTATAATTGTTTATTTATCCTCGCTGTATTGCATTAAGCATTTTAGCGAGCATACCTAGGTTTAAAGTCTTATCCGAAGGACTGGTAAGGTAGGAAATACTTTTGAAATATTTCGATAATTAACCCAAATTCGGTCCTGGCTGGGATTGAGGGGAGAACATTGATCGGAGTCATTTTTATATGGAGGTCATTCCACCATATTTCACTGGTATCACAGCAGACGACATTTATGCATCTGCATTAACACAATTCGCTGTGAGAATCATAGCTCTAATAGTTTTGTATTCTGTTATTTTGTCGAGGTTCCTTGATACATTACCCAGTGTCTTCCTCGACAACTATCCTATTTCAATTGAATAAACCTTTAAAAGCATTAGTCCATGCATAAAAGTGACCACATATATGTAAAATGAAATGAAATCGAAAATTATAACGTCAAAAGAGCACCGGAAAATGTAATAGCTACGCTCTGTTATCAAGTTATTAAATTTGCTATAAGTTATTTTATAACACAGTCTTTGTATTGCCTGCAGAGCTACAAGCATGTGCACACTGTTAAGCTGTTGTCATACCGCCGTTAAAGATCATGTCAGACAGCTTATGACGACTCTGGAACTAATACATTTTGCTCGATTACATATTGAGGAGAATTCTTGATAACATGTTCAATAAGCATCAAGTTGCATCTATAAGTACATATACAGTATCCACACTATATGCAACCTTACCATACAACCTTATTAAAGACAAACATATTGCTTTAATTCGAAATACCTTTTTTAGAGAAAAAACTACAACAAAGCTAACATTTCTGATACTGCCGCTTCTTTTCTTGATATACATCTTTCTATTGAATTTGGCGAAATAATTAGTAAAATCTATGACAAGAAGATGATTTTAATGTGATATTTTTATTCCCACTTAGATGGGGATGTTCCCCGAGCTACTTCTGAAGTGGTCTATGTTTTACAACTTATTCGTTTTTCTAGAGCTTGTAGTCGTGTTGAGGACTTTAATATTCGTCATGTTTGTATAACTAAAAAGCTTCTCCATCAGGGCTACCGTTACCATAAACTTTAAAAAACCTTTGCAAAATTGTATTATCGTAACCCTGATCTACTTTTAACATGTAAAAGTAATTAAAGAACTCTTCTGCGACAAGGACTATCACAGCCTGACTTCTATGGGGATGTGAATTACAAACTTCGTAAGATCCTTGGTCATAATCACTTTCATACAATGTTTATTAAACTTGTCCCACTGGGCGCACGACTTTTAAATGAGGAAGTGTCGATTCTTACGGATGGCGTACAGTACAGTACTGTTTTACCCAGGAAAAATGGGTGGTCTGCCTCTACCACAAAATTCGACAGTCATATATAACCTTAAATGTGTTGAAAATGACGTAAAACACCATACAGTACCAATTATTAAACTTGTTAAGAAATTTATCGGCCCTATCATTTTGCAACGCACTGCATGTGTGTAGTGGTTGACCCATTTACAGTTTTCCACTGTGCGTTCCTCTTTGATTGTGCGATAACCGAACAGATTGTGGACCGTGTGATAACGTCTACCTGAATCCTTATAGGACGGTAGCGTTTGATGTTTGTCTTTAATCTTGTCGTATTGTACCCTTAACGGTTTGTTTTCTTGTTGGCTTCTGCCATGTTATTGAGTACTAACTTTGTGGCTTTCTAGGCTTTCGTGTTCTTTTTTGTATTATATATACATGATCATTTATGTGTTTTGCTTATATTGCCTATTAATGCTTGGTTAGAGAATATAACCTGGCGGTGATATCTTTATTTACAATGTCCCGTTTATTAGGATGACGATAGGGTAAGAGTGAGGTTTGGTGTACCTAGTTTAAACCGCCAGCGGCCATTTCTGCCACTGACCGTTCCAAGACGGTAGCCCTTTTGTCAACCCTTTTATGTTTGTGATGTCATATCTTGCCTTTTAATCATGTTTATAGTTGTTGTTTGTTTCTGTGTGTGTTTGTGGTTGATTGTCTATTTGAATGTTACATTTCCTGTTCAATTTGTATATCTACTTTTACGGGTAGTTAGACAAACTTGGAGTTTGGAACTCATTTTCCTATCAGAAAACAGTGTTATATTCCCCGATACCCATTTAGACGGGGATGTTCCCCGATACCCACTTAGACGGAGTTGTTCCTCGAGGATCTTTTTGTGGATTTTTGTTCTCAACATATTCGTTTTTTCTAGAGCTTGTAGTCTAAATCACGAAATGGATGGTAACGTTTAATATATGTCTTTAATCTGGTCTTGATGTGACTTAATGGTTTCTTCTCTTGTTGCTCTGGCTTCTGACAAGTCATTGGGTACTTGCGTTGCGGCTTTTTCTATGCTTTTTATATCATAAATACATTACTATATTACTAGTTTTGCTTCCTTTTTAACTACAAGATGTAACCTAACGGTGATGTGTTTATATACAGTGCCGCGTTTCATTCGGTTGACAATAGAGTACGAATGTGGTTTGATGCCCCGTATAGAACCTGTATTAATCCCATAACGGCCTCTTTGCCACTGACCGTTCCAAGGCGGTACTCCTATTTTAAACCATTGTTTGTTTGTGGTTTCGCATACTTTACTTTTATTTCCCAATGTTTTCTGTACAATTGTTGTTGGCTTTGATAGCGTGTTTCTGGTGGACTGTAACTAATATGTGAATATTACATGACCTGTTCGACGTTTATAATCTTATAATTACACATGGTAGCATTGAACAGTTTATTTGTGTTGTGATGCACACGCTAACGCACACGCATCCCTTACATATGAACAATTGTATTTCTGTGCTGATGTGTAAGTCTAGCATGTCCTGCTACAAAGGTGAATATGTAATCAATATGAAACGCGTGTCATGGATTTGACCAGAACGAAGCGATGTCGTCCATCTTGATTCAAAATGTTTGGTAGGAAGAACTTATGGTAAAAATTGGGAAGAAAGTGTCTGGTAAGAAATAACGAGTGCATTTGATTGATTGCGCGTGTTATTGTGCAAATTGGTGTTTAATCCTTTATAAACATGTGTTATAAATAAATATATGGTGTACGATAAGGGCCATAATTATTTCATTAGTATGATACTATATTGTTGAGTATGATTCTGTCTTCTTTGACAATTATTCAAAACTGTTCAGTATCATACGAGATAATTAAGTATCATACTAACATCAACAATAATGACCCTCGCGGGAGTTGTATTGTATGTGTACCATTGTAATATTCATAGTGTATTCAACTTGGTTTTGTTAGCACATCTACAACACAACCTACTAAACAGGCATGTGTGTGTGCGCGTCCGTGCGTGTGTATAAGTGGGAGTGTGGGTGGGTTTTGGAATTAATAACAAAGGAACTAAATCCGTTTTCTTTTATTTTTTATTCAATCATCTACGCTACACTCATATAACATTTGAAAGACGAAACAAATTGTTATCTCCGACCAGCAGTAGATACTATATGTTGAAGACAACATAACTTGAATGGGCAATGTGATACACTAGCTGAAGACTTGCTTGTCAAGTCTATGAAGTTTGGACAATGTTGCTCCATTTATTAACTCACAAACTGAAACGAGTCAACATATTTATCTTGATTGCAGGGTTTAGAAATGTCCAATTACACGGTTTTCCATTCTAATTTGAAACTGGCGAAACGTATTTATTTTAATTGAGGCATGCCTTTAGCGTCTCGGTCCAAAACCAGTTCGTACTCTACTACGTCCACTAGTTATTTATATTAATTGAGATGACATTAGCATTTCGGTCCCATACCAGTTCGTCCTCTACTACATCCCTACCCCTATCTCCCCAACCCACCCCTACAACCTCCAGTTGTATGGACATGTTAATATCCACCCAGTCAAATTATGTTTCTTCTTCGACAAACGACAATTAATATACAAGCTGAATAGTACACATTCTTCATATACATGCAAACAAATACATAAATGGGGATACATCAGGCTTTTCGAGGAAGTATATGGGTCCGACTTGAAATTGACAAATAATGACATTTACTATTCTAAAGGCCCTAAACAAAATGAATGAGCCTAAAAATAACCCCTTGTTCACGAGGAAAATACAACACGTGCTATCCTTGGTTACGCACCAGGGTTAATTTAGGCATTTTACACCAGATTCCGTTCAAAATGTATGTAAGTCTAAACAACACGGTGTCAACACCATTTTTTGATTGATATTGTTTTTTTCTTCTTCATAAATTAGAATGTTTTTAAAACTTAAGATTCCTTAAGAAAAAGCATGAGGTATCCTTTACCAACAGGCTAAGATGGTAATACATGAAGGTTATAACGTGCACAATTTATCTCCAAAACCATGCAACAATAAAACTGTTGAAATAACAATGCGTGTTGAGCAGTTTAGGCGATAATTTTGAGATTTAGTTTCCTGTCTATATTTGTAACCGTATACATGTCGTCCATTTTAAATTGAATTATGAGTTGCCAACTGAAAACAAATTTCAGTACATTTCATTTTAAATTATGGACACAACGTTGAAGTCATCAGCGTGATTTGTTATCTCTGAAAATGTCAGTAATTAAAAAAAGCAGTTATTTAAACCAAAACACAACTATAACAGAGTGTTACTGCAGGATGGCAGGACACCAATATGATTTATTACGTCGTACGGTTTCGAACACTAGTTTTCAAAATAATTTTGTTTTTAAATATTTTACATTGTAACAAACAGCGCCAAAATTGGTTTCTGTACGACAACTGTGTATTTAAAAGTATATAATAGTGTTTACGATCTGCAATCTGACTGGTTCCTACCATACTGCATGAAGGTTTTCATAAATGGACGGACATACAGATACACGAACGGATGTCAACGTATTGACAATTTTTTTAATGTTTTCTTTACGTACTAAAGCACAAAAACGATAAATAAAATATTATTTTCTGAATACTTTTTGGTGAACTTTATCAAAATGGTCGTGTTTCTCTTTAAACTCTGATATGACCATTCTGTGTATTCTCAAATCAGATCAACACAAACACGCTTGATTTCACAATATTGTATAAAGTAACTAACACACATCAGTTGTATAAGTATAATAAGGTATGCGCGTGCTAGCATGATGCGTACGCTCTCAGATATTTGCGTTGTTCGTGTATAGACATTCTTATTTTGCGTAGTATGGATATACGTGCAGCGCGTACCGTTGTTCGTGTGCAGACGTTGTTATTTTGCGTAGTATGGATATACGTGCAGCGCGTACCGTTGTTCGTGTATAGACGTTGTTATTTTGCGTAGTATGGATATAGGTGCAGCGCGTACCGTATATTTTCTCAAAATGTTACTCTTAACATTTCAGCAATACATCCTGTCATGTGTTATTACGACTATGTAACTCAGTAGACTTATATTTTGTTATGTATGTAATAGACACCATGATATATACTAGTGCATGTCATCTTTTGCCACAATTGTATCATACATGTAAATAGTAATGCTATGCTCATGGCTCTTGTTAGGATTATTTTCTTCTTCTCCTTCTTCTTATATTTAAAACAATAAACATTTTCTGGCATGAAGATATCACAGTTATTGAACAAAGAAAACAACAACAAACACAACGACGACAACATTACATCAACAACAACAACAACAACAACAACAACAACAACCATTACAACATTTCTAATAATATTAATAATAATAATAATACTAATATTGATAATAGTAATAATAACAATAAATATTAAAGTAGTATCAGTAATATTAACGATAACAGTAGTAAAAATATAATAATTAGTTTTAAAACAGTAACAGCATTAATCTAACGGTAAAGCTATAATAATTGTTACTAGTAAACGTTTACTTAACAAAGGTAGTTAAAGACACATGCGCACGTTATACATCTATAAAATATATCTATAGCTCTTCTAACTACGGAACAGTTATTGAATGAGTCATATTTCATTTAATTACATTAAAAAAAAATCAATAAATTGCTTAGTTATATTATCGATAATTTATTTATTCAGTTCTGGTTTCGGTTTTAATTTTCTCTGAATATTTCAACAATAGAGGGAGCTCAGTGGCTTTGTCGAACGTTTTTGAAACTTAGGTGTACGTAATTGTGAGCCAGATGAAACTTGGGTGTACGTAATTGTGCGCCAGATGTAATTGTGCGCCAAATGAAACTTGGGTGTACGTAATTGTGCGCCAGATGTAATTGTGCGCCAAATGAAACTTGGGTGTACGTAATTGTGCGCCAAATGAAACTTGGGTGTACGTAATTGTGCGCCAGATGTAATTGTGCGCCAAATGAAACTTGGGTGTACGTAATTGTGCGCCAGATGTAATTGTGCGCCAAATGAAACTTGGGTGTACGTAATTGTGCGCCAGATGTAATTGTGCGCCAAATGAAACTTGGGTGTACGTAATTGTGCGCCAGATGTAATTGTGCGCCAGATGAAACTTGGGTGTACGTAATTGTGCGCCAGATGAAACGTGGGTGTTCGTAATTGTGCGCCAGATGAAACTTGGGTGTTCGTAATTGTGCGCCAGATGAAACTTGGGTGTACGTAATTGTGCGCCAGATGAAACTTGGGTGTTCGTAATTGTGCGCCAAAATAAAACCGGCCAAAGAACTATCTCGTAAACGTATGGTGACGAGTCAAACATGTTCAGATATTTTAGGGATTATCTGATTACTACTTTTGGAATTTTACAGAATATAGAGTGTTTTTTCCCAATACTATTGGGGTTCTTACGAGCAAGGCAAACGTCTTTACTTATAGTGCTTATAGTATATACGAGAAACGACCACGGTTCGACTTGAATAATACAATATGTCAAACGTGCGCACGTGCCGTCAAGAAAAATCGTTCGTGTCAATGCGTTGTTATTAATACTGACTTACAAAGTTGGAATGTCAATCCCTAAACGAAAAAAGTACAAAACTAAAATAGTCTACTCTCTGATATGTGGGCATTAAACAAACAAACAAATAAAAATGAATTAATACGTGTTTTTTTGTCCTGCCTTCTTGCTAACACACAATCCATGTTTACAATGTATGCAAAGGATTTGCGTCGCCTACATATGGACAAATCTTTGACAACATCAACAAAACACACGGACTTTCACACACGTACCATATGTATCCTATACAAGGCGCTCTCTTAATGTGGTGCTATAGTGTAGTGGTTAACACCTCGGCTTAGTAATCAAGGCCTCGTGCGTTTTATCCCAACCAGTGCTAAATATGGATTTATTGTCGAAAACTGAAGAATAACCAGAAATTTGGAACCGAGATCTAGCTGTCTACGAAAAACGACATTGTTGCTACATTGTAATTAGCAAAAATTAACACAGATTTCATGCATATAAAAAAAATCCAAAAAGAACAAATTGACCGTTGGAATGCGAACAATGAAATGCGACAAAGCTGAATACCATCTTGTCGCCTGACACCCTCGTGTTGGCACTTGGCAGTATAACATCAGTATCACTCTTCCAATGTTTCACACACTGTACACTATGAGACCGGAAAATACCCTTTAAACGCATCCTGTTTGACCTAATACCCGCACATTGCGCCCTTAATAGGATATATACGGTAATTTAAAAATTAGAACCGCATACTATAAAAACAGGGCCCGTATTCATAAAGCAACTTAAGCGGAAAATATTACTTAAGTCAAAATTTAAGAATTTTTACATATTTTTAAATCGCCTTATTAACTTCTCAGGAATACTAAAAACTATAAATTTTAAGATAAATATTTTACATTTTATTTATTCATAAGCTTATTAGCAATATTAAGAAAACATCTTAAATCGATAGAAAAAGGCGTTTAAAAATTGATAACATCTTAAGTTAAGATATTGATAAGAAGTGTAATGAATACGGACCCAGCTTGTTCTACTGCAGATATAGGAATGCTACTTTCATTTTTCCGTTTCTCGTATACATACACTTAAACATTTGGTTAATATTAGACATGTTAGTATTGCAACCAGAAACTACGTTAAAGGGATACACACGGCAATCTTGAGTGAGATATGTAATGACACATTTAAGTTTTAAAATTTTCTTCGTTATTCTGCACATATGTTTAAATACATCATTGGTGCAGTATAATCAACAATTAGTATTATGTAAACACAATTTGCAGTGAACTATTCAAATAATGATTCTCAAATATGCAAGTCAAATTGAAAAACTAACGGGACGCCGCGAGTTTACAAACAAAAATTGCCGTGTGTCCTTTAAGATAAGTGACTGTCTTTAAGCCCGCGGACTCTCAATATGCACCTTAATACGTCAGCTACAGAAACTCACAGTGACAAATATTACGAAATAAAACGTAATATGAATACATATATTTCGCTGTTGCTAAGGTCTACTCTAACCTAATTGTCAGCGGAAGCAAGAGTTTTATATCCTAAATCAGTGTCAGCATACGAGGTTCTTATTTTTTGCTGCTGCATTTTTAAATGCATTGGTGATCATGTTGATAGTCCACGGGCTCATAGACTGTCTCGTAATGCAAATTTATGAACATTTAACATCTAAGAACTATTGTTTCCGTTGCTGTGCATCCTTTTAGCTTCTTCTTATTAAAATGATGTTTTCCGTTCAGCCTATGCAACGTATCTGAGTCAGTGCGACTGTGCCTTATTCTTCTTTTCCGAACAGAGGAGAACTATCGCACATATAAACGTGATCAGATGCAAGAGTAAACAGAATAAAACTATATGTGTACTTGATAAAAATATAGATGTATGTAGTATATTATGTTTACGTTTTAGTATAAACTAGCTTATATACGAGTCAGAGTGATACTTGGGGTAACAGTCTTAGAAAGGAGAATACAAATTAAATAATTACCTTCTATAACAGGTTAAACTAAAAGTAGGAAGAAAGAAGAAACACGACCAACCTTTAAATTTGAAAACATGAAAGAGGAAAATGTATGTGTGAGTCAATCACAGGCTTCCCGACGTTCCTACTTTTTCCTATTTTTTACTACTTTTGAAACTGTTGCTACTTTTCCTACTTTTGTTGGAAAACTCCCACTATTCCTACCTTTTCATCAAAAAGCAAATAAAAATAAAACAAAAAAACTAGCAATTTAGTGAGAAATATTTTCTGAGATTTATTACAGAAAAACAGGTTTCTATATCCTGGAATGACACAATTCTCTGTTTGGACTGTTTGTGTATCCAGGATGCACCCGTCAAGCTTCAACTAGCAGGACAAATGGCATATATTAAAGGCTGACGTGTGCATCTGCTGGATACTACAAGAAGACACAGAAAGGAATAGCTGTTATAAGGAATGCATGTCACCCTCAAACATGAATAAAATAAGGTTTAGATAATGTCGAATCTAGGTAACAACTATTCCTATTTTATTATTCAAAACTCCTACTTTTTGATCATAAATTCCTACTTATTTTCCTACTATTTGGCAAAAATACCGCCTGCAATCACAACTGCTACAGTATAGGACTAGTATCTGGCTTGTAGTTACTACAGTATATTCCTAGTATCTGACTTGTAGTTACTACAGTATATACATAGTATATGGCTTGTAGTTGCTATAGTATATATACGCATAGTATATGACTTAGTAGTTACTACAGTAAATATCTAGTCTGGCTTGTAGTTGCCTAGTAAGTAATAATACCTAGTATATGGCTTGATATGGCTTGTAGTTGCTACAGTATATACCTAGTATATGGCTTGTAGTTGCTACAGTATATACCTAGTATATGGCTTGAAGTTGCTACAGTATATACCTAGTATATGGCTTGTAGTTGCTAAGTAATATACCTAGTATC